>RJWM01001897.1:0-141111 GCA_004363535.1 Dasyprocta punctata | reverse complement strand
CATAAGCCATTTTTCCTCCAGGAATATACCTTGAAACAGCTTCAGTTCTCTCCACTCTCAGAACCTATAAACATTATTGGCATTTTGCTACCTCCCCAAAGCTCAGCTGAGGCTCCCTGAGATTACACAGTGCATAATTCCTTATGGTAACCACACAGTTCTAGGTTATTCTTTGTATTTTTCAAAATCTGTTTTTTGCCATGAACTTGGAAAACCTTTTAGTTCTGAGAAGGGAGAAGTCTTGGTCTTACTTATGATGTTTTCTCAGTTCTTTCTACTTTCCATGCCATAGTCCTTTGCTCCCTTAGGAAACCATCAAAAGCTAAAAAGAGGCTTCGTTTTCCTTTACTTCCTCCTGTTTTCTAATCCATGAACCTAGATTTGCCTATTTGACTATGCAAAGGGGGAAAATATAAAAGGACAAATTAAATACCATAAAAAGGTACCATTAAGTCAACATGTCATAGGCTAAACTATGTCCTTCCCAAAAGACATATTTAAGATAAAACCCCCAATATCTCATAATGTAAACTTACATGGAAATACAGTCTCTGCAAATTAAACCACTAGTTTGGTCTCAAATCCCATATGACTGGGTCCCCCTAACTAAGAAAGACACACAGAGAAAGTCCCATACCATGATAAAAGCAGAGATCAGGTGATTCATTTTTATACCAAAGAACACCAAAATTTGCCAACAAATGACCAGAAACAAGTATAGAGACATGAAACAGATCTTTCCCTCACTAGAAACCAACTCAGGAAAAACCAACTCAGCTGTCACATTGTTTTTAGGGTTCCTGCCTCCAGAATTCTTGCCTTTATAAGACAATAGCCTTCTGTTGTTCAAGTCACCTGGTTTTGGTGCTTTGTTACAGCATCCTTAGTGTATTAGTCCTATGTTCACCACTACAACCAAATATTCAACAGAAACCATTTAAAGGAGGAAAATACTTATTTTGGCTCATGGTTTCAGAAGTTTCAGTTCATAGTCAACTGACTCTAAGGCAGACAAATCATGAGAGAAGGGCATTGCAAAGGAAAGTTCTCCACTCATAGCACCTAGGTAGCAGAGGAAGCAGGTCAAGGACTAGAGAGAGACGATAGAACTGGGGACAGGATGCACCCTTCAAAGTCATATTCCCAGTGACTCAACTTGTCAAAATGAGCTCTACCTTCTAATAGTCCATATAACGATCAATTCATCAATGAATTGATACATCGGTGAGGTTAGCACCTTAATGAAACAACTGCCTGTCTAGGCCCACCTCTGAATTTTGCTGCATTAGGAATCAATCCCTCAATGCATAAGTCTTTGAGAGACACTTGATATTCTCATTAGTATATATTTGTAGCACATAATGATTACATTTATCATGAGAAGTTGGTGCATATATATAATACATCATAATTCTTTTTTTTTCCATTCCCTATCCCTCTGCTCCATCCCTGGTTTTTCCAAATTTTGGTCCCCTTCACATTTACAGAAGTCTTATAATCATCATTTATTCCTTTCAATTCCTTTTTTCATCCCTTTTCTCTCCTCTTCTGCCCCCTCTTCATCTCTCGTTCCCCCATTCATTTGAAAAAGATCCTTTATCTTACATTTTGCTCTCTCTATGGTTAGAGTTAGAGATAGATATAAATAGATGATACACACAGAGAGAGATGATATACATATAGATGATATAGATAGAGATAGAGAGGTTCTAATATTAGAAAAACTGTAACACCTAGAAAACAAATATAGTGTGCTAGCAAAATGTGGTGTATAGTAAAAATGCTCCCTGTTTTATTTAGTATGATGATACAATGAGTTCATAGCACATTGAACTCCATACTTTAAATGAATGAATTTTGGTGAATAAAAATTATTCCTATATAAAGTTGACTTAACCAGTAAATAAATAGATTAGTTAACATTTCAAAAATTTTAGTTGTTCCCAGTCATTTTTGTTCCCCATGAAGACTGTTTTATACAATTAGTACTCAGATTATTAATTTTAAATTAATTCTGATTGTCACAGTTCTGTAAGATAGCTGGTGATGGGTGCAGGGAAGCAGAGTATATATTGAACTCACTGATTTATCTACCTGTTGGTGTTTTCATGTAAGACTGCAGAAACCATAATATGACAAGGGCAAGGTAATTGAGGTTTTTAATCCCTCAGAAATACAGACCTGAGTACGTAAGACTGAAGTATCCTAGACTGGCAAAAGTACAATGAGTCTATAAAGAGAATTTAAAATTAATGATTGTTTTTAAACAAAGGGATGGAAACTCTTAGTTGCAGTCTCACAATGATAAAAGGAAGCATATGAGTATGAATTACTAATGGCCCAAATTATATGGAGGATTTTCCTTAACAATTGTAACACATTTACTTCAAACATAAATTCTGGGTAGTTATATTTTAATTTTAAGGAGACCTAGATTGTTGATCATGAATTTTGGAGAGAGACTCAGGGAGGAAATAAGAGAAGTTTAGAGATGGAGGGGGTCTGAATAAAATATTCCTTAATTAAATACTGGAGTTTTAATACCTATGTAGGCTCAGGGATTGTATAGTATATGTGGTATGTTCAGAAACTGGATCAAGCTGTCTTGGAACCAGGGATAAAACTATGCTGACTCTGCAAGAGATTTAGCTCAGTGGCACAGTGTCTGCCTGGCATGTGCCCAGTACTAGGTTCAATTACCACTACAAAAGGAAACAAAAAACAAAAAAAAAACAAAAAAAAAACAACAAAAAAAAAACACTATACTGACCCCAAGGCTGAATCCAAGGCTGAATTTAACTGGGACTTGGGTCATCTTACTACTCAGCTTGCCAAAATATTCTCCATTAATTTTGGTCCTTTTAAAAAAATTTTTGGTCCTTTTGAATTTCTAAAAGCAATTGGTGCTATAGTCTGCCTGAATTCTAGAGAGAAAACTAAGGATGAAGAAGGAGATGAATTTAAAAGTACAGATGAAAAAGTGTGCTGTGATAATAATAGAGACTTCTTATTTTTAGGAATTGAAGAAAAATTCTGTCAGATAGATATAAGCACAGATAAGCCTTCTGGTAAAGGGACAAAAGGTTATCCAAAAGGGACTATATAAGGAGCCTTGAAGTAATTGAAGGGATTTAAAAGTCATCAACCTCAAAAGAATGCTTTGCTTGAAAAAAAGTATATTTCTTTGAGAACATAGTCATATTTTCTCAACCCTGCTTTATCCAGTGTACCCAGAAAATGTTTATACTTAAGAACATATTCACAAAATGTCTGTAGTAAAATTAACTTTTCCACTACAAAGTCTGTGTAGGAACATAAAGCACATTTTTGTAAGTATATATTTACCAAAGAGATCTACTTTAATAGAAAATAGACCATAGTTGGAGCCTGTATCTTACAAAGTGGCCTTGCAACATAATACCCTTTCTGTAAATAAGAAAGAGCATCGTCTATGCCAGAAAACACTGCACCTTCAGGCTGGTGAGTGCACACAGCTGTAGGAGACATGCAGATGTTGGATGGTGTGGTATGCCTCTGCATTTCCGTTTCATACTGCATGTAGCACAGCAAAGGGGTACCAAGTACAATCAGTCATTGCTACAGAAACAAGTTCTCCTTAAATTGCTAGAAGACTGAGCTGAATTTTTTTCTTTCTTGAGCTTTCTCTTTCTTTAGGTGAGACACTTGGGTATATTCTACACTTTAGACTTTTTCTGTATTCCCTTCTGTAGAGTTAGTAATTGGAAGAATATAATCTAGACTTCACAGTCAGACATCCGTTGGCTCCACTCCCATCTATGTTGCACAGAATCATAAAACGGTGAGAAAATCATTTAACTTCTTTAAGCCCCATTTTCGTCTTCTATAGAATGCATTCAGCTACTTAGTCTTTAGTAAAGATATTGGTAAAGGACTTTATTTGCATATACATAGGTATTTCTGATCCCTGAATGGAGGATGCAGTGAAATACTCACATGAGAGATACTAACAGAAAATGAGATGAAACTGCCTAGACATTAGGAAACAAAAGATTAAACATACCCGTATTTGTTAAGTTCGTTGTAATACTATAATTTTTCATAAAGCCAATATAGTCAGGGCTAATTATTCCAGGTTGCCCCATGCAGAGATGCAAAGTAGGTTACTTTGTTCCTGTTCTATTTGACAAGTTTGCCTAAAAGTTCCCCTTATCTTGACTGAAGTTTTCATAGGCTTCTTTCTGACCTTCAGTTTCTAACTTTCCTTTTCTTATACCGTTTAATCTAGAAAACTTTATTTGACATTCTGCGTCTGCCTCCTTGAAATGCAAGTAAATCTTCCAGGCTCTTATCAGTTTTGCAACCTAAGGACCATGTTTCTCAAGGAGCTGGGAATTTTCTCTCTGAAGTACAGACATGAAAATACATAACATTCTGTCTCTGTCATTGTAAAACAGTAAGAGATTAACTTCATTGAGTGCCACTTACGAACACAGTTGGCTTAATTGTAAAATTATTGCACGCTCAGGAACAACTAAATGTTCTGGACAAATTCCATTGATCAACCTTCCCTATGGTGTCCTGAACTACTTTTCAGCTCAACCCTAGGGCTTAAAATCCTCCACACTTGTTTCAGTGGAGCTGCGTAACCTCACTTAGTCTTTGCTTTCCCTTATTTTTTGGCAGCAATGTTAGAATAGAGATCAATCTCTGCCTCTTAATTTTGATTACTGAAATATTTTTCTCTTTTAGAACCTTTCTTTTGGCCATGAAGGACACTATAAACTTCTAGTCTAGTGTTTTCTAAGGTCTTCAAGAGGTAAACAATTTCAGGATGATACATTTGCAGTAGAAGTCAGATTCACAGAAGTCAACCTAGACTTGGTTCCCGGTAACATCTTCTACAGAATATTCACCCCAAATAGCTATTTCTTCTAAATGTACCTATTGCTGAACTCTGAATGGTGAATTCACGAAATTAATAATAGTCTCAAAATAATGATCTTATATTTGTTTGCCCCTGCTTGTATGCAACACCTCTGCGATATGATTTTGTCACATTTCCCAGTCTTTTTCGTTAACTTTTGAACTGAAACCTATGCTGTGTCTTATTTCAGTCACTCGGACATTAGGAACACAGCAGAAGTAAAGATTACAAAACTGTATGTTGGCTCTTACCCTCCCTTTCTTGCTTGTTCTTAGGACCACCTGCCACCAAATAATAGTGAACCACAATTCAAAGATTACGGCTTCCTCAGTTGAGCTCCCAAAAGGAGGAGTGAGAAATAATGATAATAATGATAAATATTTATTGTTTTAAACATCTTGAGTTGTATTTTGTAACATAACAAAACCTGATGACATCAGGGTGTACATTTACTAAGAAGCTGTGAGTGAGTTCCCAGCCCAGAGATAGGATGAAATGTTAACAAGAGAAAGAGGTCTATCCAAGAAAATGAGTAGCAAACCTAAAATGTTCACTGGAATTTAAAATAAGTTTTTAGGGTAATTTAGAGCTTCATAAAAAATCAATCTCTCTGCGGGACTAAAAAATCCCAGCTTTGAACAGTTTTTTTCAGTTTTTATTAGACTTGAAAGCATGCCCATTGATCTAGCAAGAGCAATTTGCTAATAATTAGGCTGGCAAGGGAAGCTTAGGATTGTCACCAACAGGGTGGTGAGGGGCCCTTTAGATCACAGAAGCCGACACTGAAAAGGAAGAAAAGATGAAGGAGCAGCAGCAACTACACATTCCTCTGTTCACTAACAATCAACTGAGATTGAACTCTCATAGCAAAACAACTTCCAAACCCAGAGGTGCTCATTGTATAATCCTGACCATCTGCAAAGATGTGGTCTTTAAGGCCAAAGATATCCTGCAATGCTTTTATATTCCTTTCACAATGCACTTATTTTTCTTCTAGCCTTCAGTTATGGTTTATCTTTAGATGCTTCCCCAAAGCCTCATGTAGTCATGGGGCAGGGTTCTAGAGTTTGTGAATGATTCATGGTCCAATGATGGGATTAAGGCTGTGAGCACTACACCCACCCTAGAGTGGGTAGCCTGCATGCAATATAAGGATGAAAAGAGGCTTGTCTTCCCCCACCCTTGTTTTGCTACTTTCTGCCTGCCATGTCTGTTCTCTGTCATGCCACCCTGACTTGGAGCCAGCTGATTCTGGACTGAAATCTCTACAAACTGTGAGCTAAATAAATATTTTTTTCCTTTATATTTGTTGGGTATTTTGTCTAAGCAACAATAAAAGTAACCAAAACACCTTCCATAAGCTTTTGTGCATTTGTCAGTTTCTCCCATTAAACTTAAAATTCCTTGAGAGCTGGATCTGTGCTTAATTCATCTCTATATCCTGGACTTCACAAGGCACAAAAGAGGTGCTCACTTAATGTTTGTATCATAAACCAGTGGAAGAGGGAAGGCTCCAGGTGATACAGAGACAAATAATATGCAACTGACCCTGACCCTGACCCTGACTCCCACCCAGGCCTGAACAGCTTGACAAAAAATGCAAACCATCTTTCCATGAAGTAAGGCTTGTGTTACATAAGGCCACATGACTCATGAAAATGGGTTATTTTTTTCATGAGCGTGCCTGAAATTCCACCAGAAATCATGACACATGACACATCTCCAATACATTTTCCTTTGAGTGAGTTCCATATAGTATTGGTTATTTGCATTCTTTATTTTTATTCAGGAGGTCAAAACCCTGAGCACAGGACAGAGGTTATGGAGTACCAGGACCAAATTCTCTTCCAAAGAGTATAAGGCAAACAAGTGGTATCTCCAGGAAAGTTTCTTTGAAAATTCCAATAAATTTAAAGCAGCATTGTTTTGTTGGTTAATATGATAAGATTATTTTTAGTTTCAGTTGCTCATATCTCAAAAAATAAAAAAATGCCATCCTTTTCCTTATAAAATATTTATTGTTTTATATTTTAAAAGAAAGAACTAAATCAATTCTATTTTGAAAGGCACATTAAAAATGTAAGCACAAAGCACAGGGTGCATTTCACAGAAGATTGGAACTGCTAACAGTTTTTATTTTTTATTTTTTTCATCTACCAGAAGAAATCAAATGAAGCCAGTTTGCCTCTGGGGTTTTAGACATCATTACAATTCATCTTAATAATGAAGTAAAATTAACTGAAAGAAGACAAAATGGGGGGAAAAAAACCTTCACATTGCTAACATGTTTTTATTCATGGGAAAATGGATAAAAGTAATATCCCTTGAGCTTAGTTAAGAAAAAAATCAAAATATAAGTGACCCATGAGTGAAGGAGCATCACAAACAGTCATTTTGTGTTTATGGGAGCATAAACTAATTCATAACACATGCTTTACATCAATACATAAGAATACATTTGGAATGCACACATGCACACACAATAAAAATTAAATGCAGACGCCAAGAGATTTTTAAATTGAAACTTGAAATTATCACAGATGGAATGATCTGTGTACCATGGAATTCTGCTTCTGATAGCGCACATAACTCACTCCAGGAACCCAGTCCTGCTTTCCGTACATGTCCCAAAATGGCTTTGTGGAGCCCTGGTGAGGAATGAAAAGACTGATGAGAGGGCCATAGGGGTATCTCCAGTCTGCTCCATGGCCCCCCCACGGTGTCCCCTTGAGCGCTCCCGTTTTAACGTTCATTCTGTCCCTATGAGAGAAGGAAAAAGACCCTTGGGAAAGAATGGGATTTTTCTTTAAGCAACTATATTCTTTTCAGAAATTTAAAGCTGTCACATTGGACATGTAATATAATGATGTTAATAATGAAAGGCAGACTCAAGCTACATAATAGGCAATGTTGTGTTTGCCTGGCTATGAAGTGAGAATATCACTTATTCAATCACATGCTTCTGTGGTACAACTTAGCATTCAATCACTTATTCTTAAAACAATAAATTATTTTGATTTTGGTTGAAAAACATGAATATTTCTAAAGAATTATAGGACTGAGACTGTGGTTTTTATTTTTATACTTTTGAATGGAGGGAAAGATTTTCTTCAGTCTTTTGGAGAAGCTAAATATGACTATGCAGGGTTGGAAACAGCTCCAGAGTACAACATGTGCCAGGCATGTGCCAAGACCCTGGGTTCAATCCCCAGGATCACCACCACCACCACCACCACTACTAAAACAATAATAGTAATATAAAAATATGGCTATTAATTCCTAATTTGGAACTATTCTCTTTTTCTCTCTCTCCTTTTCTCCCTCTTTTTCTTCCTCCCTTTCTTTGTCTCTCCCTTTCTCTCCCTCTTTTTGTTTCTCTAATTAATCACAGCTTCCACTTTTTCATCATTCCATTCTGATTTTTCTATGTATTTCCATTTTTTACTTTACATAGTACTATATGCAAAATAATAGCAACATATCAAAAAAACCACACCTAGACATTGTCTATGTTTCAATATTTTAAAATCAGAAACCCAGTCATTAACTACTGTTGCAGTCAGGGACTGCAAGGAGAACAATTGCATACAGGACACAGAATTTATAATATTATTTTATAATTGTCACAGAGTTAAATACAAGAAAGGAAGTCTGTCCACAACACTAAAGACCTGGAAAATCCAGCCAAGGGCCTGGATCCCACAGCAATGTCCTGAATGAGTCCATCTGAAGACCTAGAACCCACGATAATGTCCCCCGTGAGTGCAACTGGAGGCCGAGAGTGGACGACAATGACTCATGCCAGTCTGTTTTACGTATCTGCATTGGGAGGGCCCAAAGGTCAATGGTGGAAGCTAGGAAGTCTATGCCAGTGGAATGAAGGATCTGCACCAGTAGGTTGAGAGACTTACACTGGAGCCAAGAAGTAACACTCAGAATAAGGACTAAGGCTCCCCTGAAAATTACCACAGCCATCCTCAGTGACAGTGAGGTCCCAAACTCTTCTGACAATGAGAGCAGTCAAATTTGTATCAGGAAGCCAGCATGACAAGCTTCTCCTGGAGACTAAACAGCACATATCTTCCCCTCCAGAGCCAAGAAGTGACACTCAATGTAAGGGGCAGAGCTCCCCCAATGTGAACCACTGCCACTCTCAGTGACAAAGTCTAGAGCTCCTCTGATGATAATGGCCGAATTCATGTCAGGGAAGCTAGCCAAGACAAGCTCCTCCAGCAGAACCAATGGCTCCAAACAACAACACTTGGGAGAACCCATAATGCCTCACTCTCCCTTTCCATGTCTCCTTTTATGCCAGCAACTTTCCTCAGGTGGGCCACCTACACACAGCACCAGGCTGATTTAATTCAGCTAGTTTTAAGTTGACCACGATTTTTAATCCATAACTACATTATTAATTTAAATTAAGGTTTGAGGAAATACTCAAAAGCTACATGCAACTGGCATAACAAAACTTCCCCACTGTTTTAGTTACTTTTCTCTCATTGCTAGGAGAAAATACCTGATGCCCAAAATTAGGGAAGGAAAGGTTCATTTCTTACGATATTGGAGGTTTCAGTCCACACTCAGCTGACTCCAAGGCAGTGTGGTGTGGCAGCTGCAAACTGGAAGCATGAATGGACAAGAGAGGGAAGACATGCCTTCTTGCCCACCCTTACACTGTATGTCACCTCCACCTCTGGGCAGGTGCAGCACTCACATTGCCAATCCCAGCACTACACAACAAACCAATCACAAACACTAGACTCAGCTGTGTCCATGCCATGATTACATGAGACTTTGTGGGGCCATAAGAACATATCTATAACACCCACTAAACACATATTCATAAAGGAGGAAACAATTAGCATGACTGGGGGACTTGATATGTGAGGCAAGATTTTTGTCAGAAAATACAAGGAACCATGGTCTCATAGTGAGTAGTACAGAATATGATGTGATGCAAAGCTATGAAATGATAGAGGTGTAGTATGGATACATGATTTGTGGGTCATTCCTACATATAGAAATCACACCACCTGGATTCAGAGCTGAACATGTTGCTTTCTAGTTGCAGGAATTTGCACAAATTTATCAATCTTCTTGACATGAGTTTCATTTGTAACACAGAGAAACTTTTATTAATTAGGATCCAATCAAGAAAGATAATTACATAGTAATTTGAAAGGGAAAATTTTTAATTAAAAATTTGACTATAGTGGAGAATTAGAGTACAGCGATTTGGCTAATTTTAAAAGGGCACTCTAAGGAATATAGGAATCCTAGTTATAAGGAAGAGTCTTACAACTGAGAGGAGTACCCAAGGAAGTGGCAGCCCAGGGCTGAAATCCAAACCTTATTAGAAAGGAATATCTTTTTTTAATTTTAAAGATAATAAAACAAAACAAACAGAACAAAGCAGATCAGAACAGAACAATGCCAGCAACACAGGACTTCAAAACAAGACAACAGGAAATCAACAGTGGCTACCATAATGTCTCTTGTTTTCTTTGAAATAGTTGTCCATACCTTCACACACAATAAATTTGAACAAAACAAAATAGTATAAAACAAATCAAAACAAAAGAATAAAAGCGTTACAGTCCTTCAAAATAAGACAATAGGAAATCAACAATGGCTACCATAATGTTTCTTGTTTTCTTCAAAATAGCTGTCCATACCCTCACACATATTGAAATCAGATAATAGAAAACAGACTAAAACCAACCAAAACAAAGAATAAAAGCATAGGGCTTCAAAACAAGTTGATAGAAAATTAGCAATGGCGACCATAATGTCTCATTTTCTTCAAAATAGCTGTTCATATCATCACACATAATAAAGTCAATTCTTGTAAACTCTTTAGGAGATATTCTAGGCACGTATAATCCTATACATGTACATCTATCCTTTCTGTGTGAGAGGAAAAAACAAAACAAAACACAAGAAAAGTGAGAAACTAAAGAGACAAATAAATTGCAATAACAGAAAACCCAAACAATAACAATATAGTCTTTTCAAGCAAGGCGGTAGAAGCATAACAAAGGTTGTTATTTTGCATAGCTATCTTGAAAACAGTTATACAGATTACCAGATATAGACATGCAAAATTGATCTAATCCTATGAATGTTAACTGTATTGTTCCAAGAACTAATAGAGTTAGTAGTACAATCATCTTAGCTATCTTAAGTGTTTATATACAAATTTATATCTTTTTTCTTTTCTCTTCCTTCTTTTATCCTTTTCCCTGAATTATTTTTCTCCTTTGAGCAGTTTCTCACCCTTTCACAATATTTATTGAAGACTTTGTCTTATTTACTCTTTCAGTTTCTTACACTAGGAAAATAATATGGTACTTACACATGTGCATTTGATTTATTTCACTTATGAGTATGGTCTCATGTTGCATCCATTTACCTATAAAAGCCTCAACGTCATCCTTCTTTATAGCTGAGTAGTACTCCACTGTATAAAAATACCACAACTTTTTTTTCCATTCCTCAGTTGATGACATTTGGGTTGTTTCCAAGATTTGATTATTACAAATTGCACTGCTTTAAACATGGGTGCATGTATGTCACTGTGGTAGGAGGTTTTCAGTGCTTCTGAGAATATGCCCAGAAGCAGGATAGCTGGATCAAATGGGACTTTCAATCTCAGCTTTCCGAGGAACTGCCACACTGATTTCCACAGTGGTTGCACCAATCTACACTCCCACCAACAGTGCAGGAGAGTTCCTTTTTCCCCACAGCCTCTCCAGCATTTTTTATTGGTGGTTTTCTTAATGTTGACCATTCTTTCTGGAGTGAGATGGAATCTCAGTGTTGTTTTAATTTGCATTTCTCTAATGACCAATGATGCTGAACTTTTTTTTCATATATTTATTTGTCATTTGTGTTTCTTCAGCTGAGAAATGTGTGTTTATCACAGATGCCCATCTTTGGATTGGGTCTTTGAATTTAGGGGGCTCTTAGTTTTTTAAATTCTTTATATGTTCTAGATAGAAGTTCTTTGTCTGAGAGACAGTTAACTAAGATTCTTTTCCCAATTTGTAGGTTTTCTTTTCACTCTGTTGAAGATTTCTTTTGACACGCAAAAATTTTTTAATAAGATGAGATCCTAGTTGTTGATATTGAGAAGTGTTTCCCGTGCAGTTTGATTTTTGTTCAAGAATTTTCTGCCTTCCCCAATGTCTTTAAGATTTTTACCTACTTTGTCTTCCAGCAGATTTAGTGTTTCAGTTTTAATATTTATATTTTGATCTACTTTGACTTTAGTTGAATACATGGTGATAGGTATGGATCTAGTTTTAGTTTTCAGCACATGGAAAACCAGTTTTTGCAGCACCACTTATTAAAGAGGATATCTTTCTTCCAGTAAACATGTTTGGTTCCTTTGTCAAACGTAAGGTGGCTGAGTGTGTTTGTAGTTGTGATTATATCTCTAATGTATTCCATTGATCTTCAGGTATGTTTTTATTTCAGTACCATGCTGATTTTATCACAGTATCTTTGTAGTATAGTTTCAAGTTGGGGATTATGATGCCTCCTGCCTTACCTTTGTTGCCCAGAATTGCCTTTGCTATTCTAGGTCTCTTCTGGTTCCAGATGAATTTGAGGAATGCTTTCTTTAGCTCCGTTAGGTAGGCAAGTGGTATTTTGATTGGGATTGCATTAAATCTGTATAATAATTTGGGAGAATGGCCATTTTCACAATGTTTGTTCTTTCTATCCATGAACAGAGAATATCTTTCCATTTTCTGAAATCCTCTTCAATTTCTTTTTTCAGAGTACTGTAATTTTCACTATCTAAATCTTTTACTTCCTTTGTTAGATTGATTCCTAAGTATTTCATTTTTTTTTCATGCTATAATGAAGGGTGTGGTTTCTCTTATTTCTCTCAGTGAGTTTCTTGCTTGTGTATAGGAATGCTATTGATTTTTGAGCATTTATTTTCTATCCAGCTATATTACTGAATTTGGTTATTACTTCTAGAAGTCTTTCAAAGGAGTTTTGGGGGTGTTCTCTGTAGAGTATCATGTCATCTGCAAATAGTGATAATTGAACTTCATCCTTTCTTGTCCTTATTTCTTTTATTTCTCTCCCTTGTCTAATTTTCTGGCTGATGTTTCCAGCACTATATTGAATAGGAGTGGTGACAGTGGACATCCTTTTAGTGTGAAAGCTTTCAGTTTTTGACCATTTAATATGATGCTGGCTGTTGGCTTGTCATAAATGGCTTTTATCAGATTGAGGTAAAGACCATCTATTCCAACTTTCCATAGGGTTCTTATCATGAATGAGTGCTGTACTTTATCAAAAGCCTTTTCTGAATCTATTGAGATGATCATGTGGTTCTTATCTTTGGCTCTATTGGTATATTATGATTATTGATTTATATATGTTGAATCATACCTGCATTCCTGGGATGAATCCCACTTGGTTGTGGTTTATTATCTTTTTGATGATTTGCTGCATTCCGTTTGCCAGTATTTTATTGAGGATTTTTGCATCTATGTTCATTAGGAAGATTGACCTGTAGTTTTCTTTTTCAGTTGGGTCTTTCTATGGTTTTGGCATTACCGTAATACTTGTTTCCAGGAATGTGTTAGGGAGAATTGCTTCCTTTTCAATTTCATTGAAGAGTTTGAGGAATGTTGGCATTAAGTCTTCATTGAATTTCTTATAGAATTCAGCTGTGAATTCACCATGACCTGGGCTTTTCTTTGTTGGTAAGGTTCTAATTATGTTTCCAGTTTCATTAACTGAAATTGGGTTATTCAGCAGTTTTACATCTTCTTGCTCCAGCTTTGGTAATTTATATGTTTCTAGCAATCTGTCCATTTCTTCTGTGTTATTGGACCTGTGTGAGTAAAGGTTTTCGAAGTAGGTATTGATGATCTTCTGTATTTCCACAGGGCCTGTAGTGATTTTGCCCTTTTCACTCCTTATTGCATGAATTTGAATTTTTTCTTTCCCTTTTTTAAATAAGGTTGGCTAGGGGCTTATCAATGTTATTTATTCTTTCAAAGAACCAATTCTTTGATTCATTAATTCTTTGTATTGTTTTCTCAGTCTCTATTGAGTTAATTTCTGCTCTGATCTTTATAATTTCCTCCCTTCTTTTGGCTTTGGGCTTGACTTGCTCTTCTTTTTCTGGATGTTTGAGGCATAGCATCAGGTTGTTTATTTACATTTGTTCTGTTTTCCTGATGCGAGAATTCACCACAATAAATTCCCCTCTAAAGACTGCTTTCATTGCATCCCACAGATTCTGGTAAGCTGTATTTATATTTTCACTTTCTTGTAGATATTGTTTAATTTCTTCTTTAATTTTCTCCTCAACCCATTAATTGTTCAGGAGTGCATTATTTATTTTCCATGTGTTTATGGAGTTTTGTAGCTTCTTTTTTCATTAATTTCCAGTTTCATGGCACTGTGATCAGATAATATACATGGGATAATTTTGATTCTTTTGCATTTATTTAAGCATGTTCTATGGGCTGCTATATGGTCTATTTTAGAGAATGTCCCCTCTAAAGCTGAGAAGAACATATATTCTGATAATGTTGTGTGCAACAGTCTACACATGACTACTAAGTCCATTTGTTCACAGGTCTGATTCAGATCTGTTATTTCTTCACTGATTTTTTTGTCCACTTGGTCTGTCTTTTTGTGTCAGTGGGGTGTTATAATTGTGCCATTGCTAATTAGATTTTTCTTTTCTATTAATATTTGTTTTGTGTAGCTGTGTGCTCCCATATTTGGTGCATATGGATTTAAGATTGTTATCTCTTCCTCTTGAAGTTTTCCCCTAACCAGTATGTAGTGATCTTTATCTCTTTTGATCATTCTTAATTTGAAGTTCACATTGTCTGCAAACAGAATAGCTATTCCTGCTTTGGGGGGGGGGGCTCCTGTTGTATTGTGTATTCTTTTCCATCCTCTGACTTTCAGTCTATGAATTTCCTTTTGGGTTAGGTTTCTTGTATACAGCATATGGTTGGATGTTGTCTCTTGATCCATTCTGCCAGTCTGTTTCTTTTGATTGGTGAATTGAAGCCATTTACATTAATGGTTATAAGTAATATATAGTAGTTTATTTTTGTCATGTTAACTTTCTGTTGTTAGTTCTTTACCTTTCCCCTCTGTTTAGTTGTTTGCCCTGCTTTGTGGTTTTTTTCTGCTGATGTTCTTAAAATCATAGTTATTTTTGTCTAGAATATCTTTCAGTATTCTTTGCAGGGTTGCTTTGGTGGTCATAAAGTTCTTTAGTTGTTCTTTATTGTGAAAGTATCTTATTTCTCTGTCAATTTTGAAGGATAGTATGCAGGGTACATCAATCTGGGTTGGAAGTCATTTTCCATTAGAATTCGAAATACTTCACTCCATGCTCTTCTTGACTTCACTGTGCTGAGAAGTCTACTGTGTTTCTGATGGGCTTTCCTTTATATGTGATTTGTTGCTTTTCTCTAACAACTTTTAATATTCTGTTCTTATGTTGAATTTCTGGGATGTTGATTATTGTATGTCTGGGTGTAGATTTATTTTGGTTATGGCCAATTGGAGTTTGATACGTTTCTTATCTGTATGTCAATTTCCTTTCCCATGTTTAGGAAATTTTCTGCTATTACTTCTGTAAATAGTCTTTTTTATATCATTTGTGTTGTCACCTTTTCTGTTTACCCATATCAATCATATATTGTTTTTCTTTGCATCATCTTGCAACTGTTGAATGGTTATTTCCTGATTTCTTGTTATTTTTAAAAGATCTTTCCTTTCCTGTTCACTAATTGCAATCTTGTCTTTGAGGCCTTAAATTCTATCTTCACATTCATTCAGGCAGTTTTGAAAGTTTTTGATGGAGTTTTTGATTTCCTGGATATCTCTTTGAATCTGTTTCATGCATTTTAATTCTTTCTTATGTTGTTCATTCAAGGTTTTCATTGCTTTGCAGTGCTCCTCTATTTTTTTAACTATGTCTTCTTTAGATGTGTTCAGCATTTCTTTCATTATGTTTATCATTTTTTCTTTTACCTGGGATATTATTTCTGATCTGAGTTCCTTTACAGTTTCATGGAGTTGTTTCTTTACTTCAGTTGCTATATTTTCAGAAGTTTCAGGTATGTGGATTACACTTTCTTCTATGTCCACGTCTCCTAGGCTTCTCTGAGATGAACTGGAGTTTGAGATTGCATTGTGCTCTTTCATTTTGTCATTTTCCTGTATTTCCCTGGGACAACTGAATGCAAAGTCTCAGTTGTTTCCTGGTTGAGGATGGCTGTTTGTACTGGAGAGAGTGTCCCCAGTTGAGTGGGGTTCATTAGGCAGGCTTTACCTGGTTCCTAGCAGCACTCAGAGGATCCCCAATTGGGGAGAGTACACTGGGCAGACCTTCAGCTAGCCCTTTGCGGCACACCAAAACTCCCTGGCTGCTTGAGGTTGCTGGGCAGGTCCCTACCAGGTTCTGAGTGGCATTGCAAGGCTGAATGGCTAGGACATTGTGTAGGCCTTCAGCTCCTGCCATGCAGTGCACCGAAACTCCCATCTGCTTGGGGTCACTGGGTGGGACCCTACTAGGTTCCACACTATGTACCAAAGCTCCCCGGCTATTTGGTGTCACTGGGCAGGGCTCTACCAGGTTCCAAGCGATGTAGCAAGGCTGTATGACAAGGTGGAGTTCACTCTGCAGGCCTTCAGCTTGCACCACTTGGTGTGCAGAGGCTGCCCAGCTCCTTAGAGTCACTGACCAGGGCCCAACCAGGAGTTGAGCAACCTTCCAAAACTCCCCGGTTGGGGGGGGCAGGGGGCGGGGCGGTAATCACTGGGTGGGGCCTTACTAGCTTCCAAGCGACTTACCAAGGCTGCACAGCTAGGTGGATTATGCTGTGCAGACCTTCAGCTCATGCCATGTTGTGTGTAGAGGCTCCCTGGATGTTTGGAGTCACTGGACTGAGAAAAGAATATATTTAGCTCACTGAAGAGCAACGAATTTTGTCCCTTGCTAGGGAAACTTGCTGAGAGGTTAGTTTATTTAACTTAACAAAAAATCTGCTTCCCAGAGTCCCAGAAAATGCTGTTCTCTAGCAGATGTCTAGTTCAAGATCCTCCACTATAAACAACACAAGAACCAGAGAAACTTGCTGACCACTAAGGTGCTGGAGCAGCTAAGCCTGATTCGGGAACTTACCTAGTGATCACGTTAGAATCAGAAAGTGTGATTCTTTCTGCAGCACTTTATTAGTGCCTCTATGGTCAAAACCACATCAGCTGTCAGAAGAAAAATACTTAAAGAACCCAGACTCGTTTCCATGGAGAAGAATGAAGATTGAATTGGGAACTCAGAATGAATTAATCAATAACAGACATATAAATAATGATAGAGTTGTTGATAGTATTTAAATAATGACAGTCCCTGTGAGATCTTTACCTCAGATACTACACCATAGTAGGTATAATATATTTTACTCATTCACCAGATATTTAATGCATACTCACTATGTTTTAGGTACTGTGCTAAGTATGAGGGAATCATTGCTGTGCAATATTGGCACAGGACTTTTCTCAAAGAAGTGTAATAATATGAGTTGCAGATCCAAAATGCTTAAGTTTGTGTGTGTGTATGCATACTAGTCTAATGCAATACCACATACGTTTTCATATGAGTTTTCCTCTTTCTTGTGACTGAGCTATTAGAGGTTGACAATATATATGAACATGGAAGATGTAAGAATTCACAGAGAGTGCATTTATATATACTGACTGGATTTTCATCACAGCTTGAAGTTACTATACCCGCTAATCTCTATCTGTGTGAAATATTGCAAAAGGAAAGGTGGTCAGATAGTTAGTGGGTGAAAAGAAAAGTGCAACTGCCTTAAGATAAGATCACAAGAACTGTGCACATGTTTAAAGGTGTAGACTCTCTATCGTTATTCATTTTTTTTTCTCTTAAGGTACTGATTGTAACTCTTAAGGATTACAGTCAGGAATACAGAGGAATTACTGTAAAACTTACAGAGTTGTGTTTAAAGTCATCATGAAAATCCATTGCTCACCTACAGGCCTTTACATCAAAGGATGCCTTTTGTTAGTATCAGATGACATACAAAAAGAAAACTGCATTAGAAAATAACAACTGGAAGATTAGCTACCTTTTAAAAGGACATTGTTGTAGGCACAGAACCAACACATCTTTGAGTTTCTGCCAAAAGGGAGATGTTATATTAAATGTTAGAGAGCAGATCATGAATAAAACAATAAAGTAACATATGCAGATTATTGTAAGGTACACAATCCCAAGGGAAAAGACAAAATGTGGGGCAAAACTGGAGTAGGAGATTCAGGAAAGAGTCCTTGAAAAAGCTGTACCTAACCTGAAAGAATGGCTAGTCACTAATGAGACACAGATGAGATCTAAGAGGAAAAGTACAGGAAGGGATGGGAGTCAGTAGCATGATAGCAGGTCCTGTGTCATAAACCCTCAGAACATAGATCAGGATGAAGTGACTATAGACAGAATAATAGTGAGAAAATTCCATTATGGAAATAAGGAAGTTGACAGGAGGCAAGCACACAAAGTTTTAAGTTCAACAGATGAATTGACCGTTATCTAGAAAGAAATGAGACAAAGGAAACTCATTTTGGTAGGTTTTAAGTGTCTATATGCAGAGGATAGGATTGTGTGGCATGGTAAGTTTCAATTTTGTGAGGTAACTCTAAATTCAGGGAGGACAATACATGAGAAAATTCCAGAAAGGATACACATATTCCAAGGGAAGGAAACATGATAGGACAAAGTTATCAACTATATCCCATTTTGGGGAGTGAGAATCATTTTGATACAGTATGAAAGAAAGGATGAAGAGTAAAAGTCCAGGTAAGTTGGAAGGAAAAATTGAAGAAAATTGCAAATTTTTAATGCCTCCTGGTTATTTGAATTCAAGGAAGGAGTGAGAGACACGTTAACTCATTAGGTAGATTGTGGTTTACTTACTGAGTTAAGCTAAATATTTTACTTGGGAATATTCATTGTCCTCCTTACAAAAATCTTTTCCTAGCAACTGATTCACTCCATAAAGATAATCTTTCCATTGGTGGCAGATTTGAAAAATGAGAAAAAGATTTTAAATGCTCTTTTCCTCAAATTGGAACAGATTTGTTTTGTGCATTTTTATTAAACTCTGAGATAACAATCCTGAAGAACATCTGACTCTCATGAATGAATGAAGATTGTAAGCTCCTTGAAGCACAAAGTTGATCTTCATATAATTTGAGCTCAATAAATGTTTGTTGAATTGTTGAAGAATGCAAGAAGTGGTGAAAAAACAGAAAACCAGATAAGGGAATCTTCAACCAGAAAAGGGCTTTCAAAGGCCTATCAGGTCAAATCATCTGCCTTAGGTCTCCAACAATGAATACAAAAACAAACAAACAAACAAACAAACGAACAAAAGACTCGTGCTTGGAGTGTTTTCACATAGTTCATAACTCTCTTCACTAGGAGGGAGCATATTTTCTTTTCAGACTTTCCTCTTCACTTTGTTGTTAACTTCTTTTTCATCTACCTGGAAAAAAGAAGACCATAGCTACTTGGGAGTTTAGGACATTTTGAGTGCAGGAATTCAGGATTCGTCTGGGTAGCTAGTGATACTCTCTCTCTCAATAAATGAATAAATAAATAACTGACCAAATAAGTGTTTTAATTTCAAAGTAATAAAAAAAGACAAGCAATATCAAAAGAATGACCAAAAATAAACAGTTTCCCTTCCCTGTAACACATCTATAAATCAGTAAAGATCTATAGCACCAACTCTGTTTTCTCCTATTTTAACTGTTGACCTGGATGTTCTTTTTTCTATGACCACTTTTCAAAATATGCACTAGGTCCCACTCCCTCTCACACATTCAAAAAATGCATCTCTTCTCCCTCCGTAATTGTCATCCTTTCCACCCTCTTTACAAGGCCACTTTTGATAGCATGCAAACCTGACATAATATTTCATATTTTAAAAAACTCTCTTGTCTCCTTCACACTTTATATCAGTTGCTTCTTTTGTAGCAAAAATTACTGAAAGAAGTCTGGTGTGGTGGTGCATGCCTTTAATCCCAGCACTCAGGAGGCTGAGGCAGGAGGATCATTGTGAGTTCCAGACCAGCCTGGGCTACAAAGTGAGTTCAAGGCCAGCCTGAACTGCATAGTGAGACTCTGGCTCAAAAAATAGAGCCAGAAATTTAGCTCAGTGGCATAAATGCCTGTCTGGCAGGTGCGAGGTTGTTGAGTTCGATCCCCCCTGCAAAAAAAAAAATGTTTTTGAAAGAGTTGGGGATATTACTGTTTAGACTTCCTTAATACCTTTTTTCTCTTTAACATTTTGATTGCATTTCTACATTGAAATCACTTTAGTTGCAGTCACAGTGCTTGTATCTTGCCAAATCTAGTGTCATTTCTATTGCTTTTTCTGGCTCTCCCAATACGATAACATTTGACATCATGGACACATTTTCCTTCTTAAATACTTGGCTTCAGGTGTGATATGCTTTTAGTTTATCTTCATTATTCATCTTTGGAGACTCCTCTTCCTCTTTATGTTGAAGGGTCTTAGACTTTAATCCTAAAATTCTATTACCTAACAACCTAATCCTAACCAATTCAGTAATTTTAAATGATCTGTATGTGTTGATGATCTCTACATGTGATTCAGCAGTACTTCCCCTTTGTACTTCCTTTCTTTTCAACTACTGACTACATATTGAAATGTTTTAGAGGAGGCTTACAAAGAGAATTCTTGAATTTCCACATCTGTAACAGCAATCTTCCCTTTTCCATGTGTCCTCATTTCATGAACTGCCACTATCTATCTTTTATCTATCTGTTCAATCCAAAATATGAGACAAATCTTTGATCCTCCTCTTTTCTTATCACCCAATATAGAATGCACAGAACCTCTTCTTGACTCTGTCTTCAAATACATCATGAGTCAAACAGTTTCTCACCACCTCTGCTTTTATCTCTCTAATACCAGGAACATCATTTTCTGCCTATCCCTCTTGTGTTATCTAACCAGACTTCCAGCTTCTGTTTTTACTTTCCACAATCTATTGTCTACATGAAAACTACCATGAACTTTTAGTAAATATCTCATGCTCTATATCAGGGAAGAGTTAGTGACTCATCAATATATCTTTTCTTTTCTTTTCTTGTTCCTAAAGCTACAGCAAATTTCTAGTTTGCCTTGCAGTTAGATGTGGTTGAACAACTCAGTTTTGGGCAGTGAAATAGGGGAAGAAGGGATATTTTCCACTGTCAATTCTAACCTCTCTTAATCTTTCATGTTTAATTCCTTCTACTCTCTTGATGCAGCAAACATTAAAATGGCCTCAAGATGGAGTAAGATTGAGTGTCTGAATCACTCTCTAAAGGAATACACATCCTACATTTTCCATAAATTGGAAATAATTTTTATTACCTTTGGTTTTATTATATATTTTTGGATTTATTGAGGAGACTGCATAAAATCTTAATTAACACATTCTCTAACACAAAATATTTCAATAGATTCCCATTATATTTGGAGTACATTCAAACTTTTTTTCATGACCTTTGGGGAGGTAGAGACCTGAGCTTTAGGCAATTTTTTGTCATGTCATCCTTAATGAATTTCCTCCATTCATTCAATCCTCTTGCTATTTCTGCAATACACCAAGCTAATTCCCATCCTAGGAACTTCAATTATGCTGCTCCCTGCCCACCTTAAGTTTGCTAGTGCCAGATATTTATGTCTGCTCAAATTTCAACATTTCAGAGAACCTTTCTTCAGATCAAAAATGGCATTTCCATATTTATAGTAATAGTTGCCTTGCTTTTATAGTTCTCATATCTTCTTGTAACATCACTTGTTTATCTGCTTATTTTCTTGCTTTCTATGGTAAGTAGTATAACATTTACTAGTATGTCAGTCACAGAAGCAACTTATTTCATTCAAGTAGAATCCAACAACACTGAGCAGATATCTCTTCTGTAATTAATTATGTAAGAGTATAACTCTCATCTCACTACCAGAACATCTCTGTTTACTTTTTTGACTTGCACATTCTGCAAAGCAAGCTACCACATGGCAAGAAACTATGAGAAACCAGCTGACAGCCAGGTGAAAACTGAGGCCTTCAGTTTGGCCACATGTAAGTAACTAAACCCTATCACATATGCTGGCAAATGTTTCTTTCTTTTTCAGAGCTTTTAGATGAGACTTTGGCTATGAAGATCACCTAGATAACAGCCTTATGAGATAATGAGTGGAGAACCAAGTTATCCCATGTCTACACTTCTGATCCATAGAACCTGAGAGAATATGAAAAAAGTATTTTAAGCTGCCAAGTTTGAGCTAATTTGTTACACAGAAAAAGAGAACACATATATGTTTATAGATCAACTAACCTGAATAAATCATAGGGAAAATGAAAGAAAATCCATTTTTTCTTAGTAAACCGAGTAGGATAATAGAAAAAAATACAGAAATGTGCTGTTTTCATGAATGTCTGATGTCTTTAAACATTACCTGACATCTACAAATGATGTCTTTCAGTTTTGCTTCCAGACTTTGTATGGAGTGAGAAAGAGTAACTTGTTCTTACGGTGTTCACATGCCTCATAACTGTGAGTGTGGTACCATCAGAGCAGAAGCAGTGCTGTATCTTCCCTTTCCTTTGCCCAGATCGTTGGAATATCTAGAACACAAATATCAGATCTCTCCTTCTCACACACTGGCATTTCTAGGATGACCAGCTCTACCTCTTACACTTTTTCTTAAAACTAATATAAATAAATGATTGAAAACCCAAGTCAGTATTCCTTATTGCTCATATATTTACTAGATTAATAAAGAAATTAATGTTAAACTAATGCGTATAATGGAAAACTTAGCTTTTGTTTCATGTGTAGTGTTGAGGGTTGGTCAGTTAGGAGCACACTTATAAAATATTTTGTTCTATTAAATAACATATCGGAGTCATAGTAAAAATTCTTGTCCAAAATGTTGCATTTTTTGTATGTTAGAAAATTCCATGGATTAAAATGTATATTTACTGTACAAAAATTAACATAAAAATTAAATTAGGTTAAACTAGTGATCAATTTTCACCCTGAAATAAATGTGGGAGATTTGCTGACTACAGTAAAGCCAACCCTAAAGACTCTTGCTCTCCTAGTGGTCTAGTTTGACATGAATTCTTTCTGGCATTCAGCAACCAGCCCAGAACAGATGAGGTTACACAGGCCCTCAATCCCTGCATCTGCGAGAATGTACCGAAGCTCCCAACTTTGTCACTGGACTCAAGATTAATGTTGGATTTGGAGAATTTTTTTTCTTTAAAGACAAATTAGACTAGAAAAATCAGTAACTTTGGACTCAAATGGTCCAATAGCTGTGTTTTAGAAACTAACAATAACCCTGATATCATGGATAGGACTCACCAAAATAGCTGTGTCCTCAACAAACTTGGAGGTTCTCGCTTCTTGCAATCAAGTGAACATGGGAAATTTTAAATAATTTTCATTTTGCTATTGCTGAAAAGTATAAAATCTGTCACCTGTGCCTTCAAGTGAAACACCAGACAGCTTTTTAGGTTTAGAAATCTAATGGTGCCTCAGCACAATGCAGGTGTAATACCAGGGCTTATGTACTCAGACAGAAAAAAGAACTACAGAGAAAGAAAAATGTAAATTACCTTTGATTTTTCATTTGATATCAAGATTTCTACTTTTTGCACAACTGATTGCACATAGAACTAAGAAAATCAACTAAACAAGTGACCATTTTTTAGCTGTGCTGTATAATTTATGTATATACAATAGACTTGCCAATATATTAGGTGGAAAAAATTAAACTTCCTCTTCTAGTGAGAAAAGTTTATGAACATCAGGTCCTATTCAGTCCCAATCCAGATCCAGGGAATTGAAGGAGAGAAAAAGTTAGGAAAGAATGCCTATTTGAATCTATTCTATCTTTGGGGTGAAAGGCAAGGACAGAAAGAATATTTCATCTAATAAAAGATTAATGTGAGAGCGCTTCTGAGTGATAAATGTATTGCTTCCTCTTGGAGCTAATTATACCTTTGAATCACATTCAGAAAAGAAGACACAGAGTTACCTTCATCAAATACTTATTTTAATAGCTTAATAGTGAACATTTCTTTTTGAGATAATTGGGTTATTTTTCTAGGACACACAAAAAACCCTCCATCCTTAGAATATTGAGGAGAAACAATGTTATTCCTCTGGAAGAAAGATTTAGAATATAGCAATTATTGGTATCAGAGTATTTTTGCCAAAAGAGAATTTATGTATGTGTGGGGGGGGGAGTACATGATTATAACCGCAGCTAGAGGATTATGAGTTCGAGGACAGCCTGAGAAATATAGTGAGATGTTGTAGAAAGAGACAAAGACTGATGGAGACAGAGAGACAGAGAGACAGAGACAGAGAGAGAATTTAAATTGATAAATTATTCCATGGACTTTCTGAAGGGCCCAAACTCAGGAATTAACCCACAGCTATGACCTGCATTCATATGGAAAGAAAGAGGATCTTCTATAAAGTTATTTCTACAGACAATCAAGAATTAAGGATGAGATTGCTTTATTACCTAGTTTCAATTGCCTTTCCAAAAAACTATATGAACATGTTGATGTCTAATATAACAGGGACTTATGACTTGCAATTGCTCACTGGTATATCAGTGTAGAAATAATGAAATTGGGTTACCCAGCAGAATATTTTATTACTAAATCATTTAGAGTGATGATAATTTATAACTGATTTTAGTAGGCATTATTGCTTTTGTTTCTCTCCAGAAAAAGCACTTTCTCTTCCCTTTTGTCTGCACCTTGGTGGAGCACTCTAGCTCCGCCATCTTGCTATAGAAGAAGTGACCAGACTGGGGGTTTAGCTCAGCGGCATAAGTGACTACCTGGCAAGCACGAGGTTGTGAGTTTGATCCCCAGTACCAAAAACACCACAAAAGGCAAGTGACCGGCAGACATGAATGTTTAAATTAAAAATCAAAACATATTACAGTAAAAGGCACATTGCCAAGAATGATGGGATAAGTGAGTCCAAAGTGAGGAAGAGTATCTGAGTTAAGTTGAGAGGGATAAACGACAATATGTTACTGAAATAAATTTTTAAAATTTAGACATCTACCATATTTTATGATCAATCCTCATTTTGCAAATATTTATGGCAATTCTTGCTTTAGAAAACATTATATTGTGTCCTTATTCATCTTATCCATTGCGTCTAGCACTATGTGGCTTCTGGCCCTTCTCTGAAGTCAAAATGACCACAAAAGGTAAATGCTTTAAATTGATTCAGGCATCAAGGCACCTACAAAATCTCAACTAAAGATACACCCTGAAGAAGCTTTGTAGAACTGGTTTAAAAAGGCAAGAACCATCAGATAACTGTATTCAAATGAAGGATAGTAATCGAGAGGGATTAATAGCAACTTACCTCTTACTCCAATAAAAAACTTTTCCGTATACATTCATTGTATTTTTTTATCGCACTTCATATTACTTGGTATAACAACTTGACCTATTTTCACATTGAGTTCTCTCAGCTGAGAAAAAGTGAGTTAAGTAACTGGCTAAATAACTTGACCATAGATAATCAACTACTTAAAATTAAACAGCTTACCAAAATAGAAAGTGGAAGAATTGAAATTAAAATCAATCAAACCAATAACTTACTAATGTCAAAGTCTGTATAATAACCACTAGTTATACTGTTCAAATCAGGAAGCTAATCTTTCAGTTATCATTTTTTTCAATTATATTGCTAGGATGGGAGAACCTGAGCCAATAGAGCAGCTAATAGAAATGACATTTGCATCCCAAGTTTCCTAGAGAAAGGAAATTCTCAACACAATATATGAATTTTACTGTAGAATAAAACTATATGTGTGGGATAAGGGAGTAAGTCTGTTTCTCCTCCTCTGCCAAGAACAAAGAGAGGGAAGTGTGTATAAATAAATACTGTATAAATCCTGCTACTCCATGTGAAGCATGAGTTTTCCTTAATTAAAGCACAAACCTCTCATCACCTAAATATCTTAGGTTCATGTTATTCTCCCTTCAAGTCAACAAAACTTAGTAGGGATTAAAATATAAAATGAAATATATAGAAGATTGTTGGTTCCCCTAGTATCAATCGATGTCAAAATTATACTTCTTAAGCATTTTCATAGTATACCAATATGAGAATAAATAATACAGATTTTGAGAAATGTATTTATTCATGAAGACTTATTTCTTCACCAGACTAGAAACTAACCATACCACTACCAATAAATAATTTACCTTAAAAAAATTGGTGTTCTCAGACAAACATTCCAAGAAGGATACATAGAACAAAGATTTAGACAAAAGTGAAGAGAAACTTGCTCCCTTTCTTGATGAGAGTGGTTAATCTAAATTGGACACCTAGATATGGAAATACCTGATGATCCATTTACAGTGATAACTCTCTAGCTGCCTGAGGCACATGGAGACACACAGAGCTGAGACTGTAATTTAGTTCTCTGAGATTATGGGACATTCTTAAACCTTAAACCCGTGCTTAAAATAAAGGCACAGGGAAAAGCATAGCTTCCTCTCTGAGGCTGACACTATAAAAACAGAGACACATCTAGAGGACAATTTTGTTCATGGAGTCATGAGTTTAAGGGTTGCTACAGAAACAGAGGAAGAATATTGAGAAGGCTGGACTGGAAAAGAGGAGAATTCTTTTCATATGCAAAGTAATGCAGATGTTTCTGAAATATCTAGGGGACATGAAAGGGTGTTCAGTGATAACTAGAAAAAGATTCATATCTTTGTAGGCATAATACTTTAAAAGACAACAAATTTAACCTCTAATTTTGTGTTATGAAAGATCTTATCCTGTCTTTTTGTCCCAGCTTTAGGATAATTATTTCTGAGACTGCTGACCTAGAGTTTAAAAACTTCCTATATAATAAAAAGAATGCAATTTACAAGATGAAGGTCTATGGGCTGTGAGGTGATCTAGTTTTAAGCTCAAATCCTATTTCTCCCAAATAGAAAGTGATATTCTAAAGAGGTATCAGATTACCTTGAGGAAGCCAGAAGCTTTTTCCTGTAGGGGGTTGGAGCCACCAACCCAACCCACTACAGGAAAAGGCCCTATTCTGTACTCCTGCCCACTTGCTATGTGTCTTGCTTCCCCATTTGAGCCTGATTTAATCAATTTTACCTGAACAATGATACTCATAGTTCTGTCCCACTCATGCCTACCTTGTGAGTTCCCATTTTTCCCCACCTCAGACCCACTTCATCTCGTGGTTTTGCTCTATAAAAATCCCTAGAAAGGGCAAGGTCTTTGGCAATCCATTCAGGACCCCTTCGGTCTCTCTCTTTTACAGAAACTTTCTTTCTCTCAATAAATACATTCTGCTCTTAACCTCCTTTATTCCTAAAATTCATTCTTCAATTTTAGAAAACACAAACGTGCACCGGACATCTAGTAGGTTGGAAGTTCCTTTCCCCTATATCAAAAGTATCGCTGGTTTTTGACAAAGATGTCAAGGAGATTTAATAATTAGTGGGTAGTTTATTTAACAAACAATTCCTATGAAAAGAAAAACTCCCTAGTTTTTTTGTTTTGTTTTGTTTGTAAAAATGTGTTACAGCAAAAGTGTTTTGGTTACTTTTCTCTCATTGTAGAGCCAAAATACCCGATACCCAAAATTAAGGAAGGAAAAGTTTATTTAGCTCACAGCTTGTGGAGGTTTCAGTCCACAATCAGCTGACTTCAAGGCAGGCATGGCAAAGGAGCAACTGTCCATGGCTGCTGAAAGACAGAAAAAGCAGCAAGGGCAAAAAGGTAGGAGCAAGAAAGAAAGCCTCTTTATCTCCTTTATATTATGTGCAAGCTACACACCTTAGGGTGGATATAGCACACTCATAGATCAAGAATCAATCACAAACTCTAGAAGCCTGACCCCATAAATGCATCTGGCTTTGGGGGAACATCTAGACACAAACCATTATAAAAAACACATTGCTATTTGTCTCTCCTTCCTTTTAATACATTTATTCCATTGCTTTTGCCACTTTCTGAAGCAGTTCTGGAAGTCCGCTCTCATGAATGTCTTTAGTTATGTTGTGGTGGCAGCTTCAGTGTCCTGAACTGATTTAAAACCTTCACCTTTCATGGGCATTTTGGCTTTGGGGAAGAACCAGAAATCACATGGCGAGATATACATTGCATAAAGTGAATGAGGACACATTGTAATACTTGCATTGGAGAGAAATGGCCCTACCAAAAGTGATGCATGATACAGATAGTCATCATGGTGGAAGATGAAACTGTTTGTTTCACAGACCATTTTCACCCACATAGTTTCTTTTTTAAAAGATTATTATTATTCAGTTTATTGGTATAGATATACATAATGATCACATTCATCACAGGGAATTTGTACCTGTACATAATATCTCCTGATTCTTCTTTTTTACCCAACCCTCTTCTCCTCCCTATTTACAAAGCTTTGTTTCCATTTTAACCTTCTTGTATCATTTTTTAAAAATTTTCCTTCCTTCCCTTCCCTCTCCCCTTTTCTAGTACCTCTTTCTTTTGAACAGTTTCTTCTTATTTCACAATACCTTTTATACAATTTGGGCCTTATTTTCATTTTTGGTATCCCAAGCCAGAGAAACAATGCAATATTTGCATGTGTCCAATTTATTTCACTTAAGAGTATGATCTCAAGGCACACCCATTTACCTATAAATGTCACAAGTTTACCCTTCTTTATGACTAATACTTCATTATATTAAAAATGCATCTTTTTTATCCATTCCTCAGTTAATGAGCATTTGAGTTGTTTCCAATAGTTAGTTATTACAAATTGTGCCGCTATAAACATGGGTATACATATGTCACTGTGATATGATGTATTTAATTCTTCCAGGAAGATAACCAGAAGGGGTATAACTGGATTAAATGGAACCTCTGATCCTAGTCTTTAAGGAATCTCCATACTGATTTCCATAGTGACTGTGTTAGCCTAAACTACCACCAATGGTGGAGAAAGGCTCCTTTTTCCTTACAGCCCCACCAACATTTGTTGTTGGTTGATTTCTTGATAATAGATATTCTTTCTGGAATGAGATGGAACCTCAGCACTGTTTTAACTTGTACCTCTCAAATCACCAGTGATGTTGAACACTTTTTAATATATTTATTTGCCATTTTTGTTTCTTCATCTGGGAAGGGCATCTTCATTTTAGATGACCAGTTTTGGATTGAGTCTTTGAATTTGGGGACCTGATTTTTTTTTCATTTCTCTTCATGTTCTAGATATTAGTCCTTTTTCTGACATACAGCTGGTTAAATTGTTTTCCAACTGTGTGGGTTGTCTTTTCACTCTATTGGTGATTTCTTTTGCTGTGCAAAAACTGTTTAATAACATGAGTTCACAGTTGATGATTCTTTGTAATATTTCCCATGTGACTGGAGTTTTGTTCATGAAGTCTTTGCTTACACCTGTGTCTTCGAGAGTTCTATTCTCTCCTCCAGTAGATTTATTATTTCAGTTTTAATATTTAGATCTTTGATTCACTTTTTAAAATTCCTAATTTTAACTATAGTCCAATTGCTAGATCTCTAGACTATTCAAATAGGATATCTACTGCTTTCAATCCTTTCCCCTACAGCTCCACATTTTTCTCTTCACTCTGCCCTTATAACCTAGTAACTACCGTTTTATTCTTTACCTCTGTGCATGTGATCTTTGTATGCTTTTTATTAGTACATTTTTACAGTGTATAATGTTTTTATTCCTGTTGTGGAATTGGTAAATGTACATAGCATATCTTAAGTGCTTTTCATCCCTTTTCCCTTCCCCTCTATTCACCGCCCTCCACTTCTTGATCCCTTTCTCTTTTGATCTTTCATTTTACTATTTATAATTTTGGTTTCTTACATAAGAGAAACCATGCAACATTTAAGTTTGTGCACCTGATTCATTTCACCTAGCATGATGGGCTCTAGGTACATACATTTTCCTACAAATGATTTAAATTTATCTTTATTTATTGCAGAGCAGTACTCCATAATGTGTAAATATCACATTTTCTTTATCTATTCAGTTGTTGATGGACATATAGACTGTTTTCTGGATTTAACTATTACAAACTGTGCTGCTGTAAATATGGATATGCCTGTATCACTGTAATATGGTGTCTTTAACTCTTTTGGAAAGATACTTAGATGAGAAATAGCTGGAGTGAATGTCAATTCTAGTTTTAGTTTTTTGAGGAATCTCCATAGTACTGTCCATAGTGGTTGTACTTGTTTACATTCCCACTAAGAATGTGGAAGAGTTCCTTTTTCCCCATCATAGGTATAGGCAAGGACTTTCTGAACAAAACCCCACTTGCACTGGAAATAGTACTAATAATCAACAAATAGAGTTGTATCAAACTAGGAAGCTTCTGCATGGTAAAAGAAACAACCAACAGAGTGAAAATAAAAATGTACAGAATGGGAAAAAAATTGCCAGCTATCCTTCAGACAAAGGACTAATACTAAGAATACATAAAGACCACACACAAAAAAATAGACACCCCTCAAACAAATAAAAAAACACAATCAAGAATTGAGCAAGTGAAATGAATAGACTCGCCATAGAAGATGTACCAGCTGCCAACAAGTACATGAAAAAATCCTCAAAGCATTGGCCATTAGAAAAATGCAAATTAAAACAACACTAAATTCCATCTGACCTTTTTCATTTAGATTTCAAATATATATAATATCATGCAGTGTTTTTCTTAACAAATGCCCACCAGGTTCACTGATGTTTTAACATGGATGGCCTCTCCTTTGACAAATTGCATATGCACTCAATTTTCTTTATCAGTTTGTCTCTAATGTTCGCTTAGATTTTTCTATATTTTACCTTTTGTGAAAAACAAAATGCAGTACTACAGGACTGCAGGTATCTTTATAAGGTGGTGATTTTAACTCCCTTAAATATATAACCAGAGAAGGGATTGCTAGATTATATAGAAGCTCTAATTTTAATTTGGTTGGAAGCATCCACATAATTTTACATAATGACTGTTCCACTATGAATTACCATTAGCAGTGTACTAGGTTTTCTTGTCTCCAACTTTTGTTAACTCACTGACACCTGTTATCTTTTGTCTTTTTACTTTTTGCAATAAGATCCATATTTTTAAGACATTTAAAGATTGTGTATTACATTTTTCTGTGAATTTATCATCCTCATTACTTAATAATATGCTTAATTTAACAATGTCAGGTAAGAATAAAATCCATTAATTATTTCAGTTTTTCAAAATAATACCTGTAACCATATTAACATCAAAATTTCCATAAAATTATAAAAATTCTATATTTCTATGTTGCCATAATCAACACCATTTCTAACAAACTTGACACTTAAAGACTCTAAAAACGTTTTAACTTTAGACTTGCTGGAATATAGATTTGGACACTATTTGATATATCAGCACTCCAAAGAGAAATCTAAATATCTTTTTTAAACTTTCCCTTGTCTAGTCTAGTGTCAGTGATGATTTGTACTTACATGATAAATAACATTAGCACAAAAGAGTAACCAGACCCTTAAGGTTACAGATTGTCTACATTTGTTTTGAAAGAGGCTTTGACATTTCCAGTTGCCTGCTCATTTAAGATGCACTGCTTGCCCTCTGCCTAGAAGAGGTGCATATCCAGAAATGTACCCCACAGATGACAAATACCATCTCACTTCCAGTATTAAATTTATTTCAAATCTCCTTTAATTAGCTTGAGAGTTTTTTTAAGGAACCTTACAGATAGTACACTTCCTTTCTACCTTTCCTTTCCTCCCTCTCTCCTTTCTATAAACACTGAAACTTTCTATATTTCAGACAACAATGATGAAAGACACATAAGATACTCTGAGCTACACTACTATAAAATTTTCACCAAGCTAACAACCTCAAACCACTTGAGTTTCCATAGCATTCTGAAATACAACTCTGATTTTATTTTCTGATGAACAATATAAGCCCCTTTAATTTAGAAAATCCAATTGTGCCACAAATCCTTTCCCTTCTTAGAAGTCACAGCTGAAGTAAAAACCAACAATTCCTCCATTGTGTTCTTTTCCAATTCACCATCTTCTTTCCCATAACTTTTCATTTATTCCTCCATGCACATCCGTGGCCAGGGTGGTAAGGTGATTTAACTAGGAAACCCAAAATCCTGGGAAAAGTCATGCTTTCTCCCAGGCCCTAAGAGCATTTTTGTGCTGAAATGATGACATTTCACAGAAGACCAAGGGTCAAACGCAATGCACACAGAGCAGTTTTGACCTACGATGAACTTCCTGTCACCTGACTCTGATTTCAGTGCCTCTCTACTTACTCCTAAAATATATCTAGAGATATGCAATTTTAAAGACATAGTGATGAATGACCCAGTCTATAATTTCTTAGTAACTATAAAATCATGAATAAATGTGCTATAACTATCCCAACTGATTGTTTTTCCAATCAATTTCAACATGATTTAATTTCAGGGTCAACACTGAGCATCATATTAAATGCAGAAAAAGTCCCTGAATAGAATTTATTGCTTTTCAGCCTCCTAATGGGTTTACTACTTCTGGATCAGAATTTCAATTGTGCGGGCATTAAGGACTACCCCTTTTTTTCTGGTTGGATAGCCAGCAATTAGCACTAGTAATATGAGAATTGTGGCATGTTCATAATTTTTTCCAGTAGATTGATACCTACCTTAAGAAAAAAAATTGGTATTGTTTCTTTGTTTAGGGTATTTCTCCTAAATTTAGTATATATGAATTTATTTAATAAGACACAGACAAAAGACTTTTATATGAAGAAAGTCAAGTGTTATTTTAAGAATAGAATTGTTTGTTTCCATTATGTGGTATTTCAGGTAAGAGTATTGGTTGGAGCACTATTATCTGGATAATTTCCCAAAGTCTATAAATTTGTGTATATGTCATCCAATTAAAACAAAAGAAAGAAGTTGGTAGCATTTGTAATTATTCAACAGTGAGTGGCATTTAAAAATTTACTTAAATAAATCAACTTAACATAGAAACAAATGTTTGTTATAGGAAAAGTCACATTAAGATTTTATCTTGAAAAGGAAAAACGAGATTTTTAAGATTTAGATCATTTTATCTTACTATCAGTTAAACATACATTACAATAGCAAGCAGGCTGTAGACAAAACTCTAGCCTATGGGCTAAGTGAGTTCTGTAGTATATTTTTGTCTGTCTCAGAAGCTCGCTCTCTCTATATATATTTTTTCATTTTTAAAGTATTGTTAGAAAAAGAACATACTTGTGTGGCAGAAATTACATATGGCCCATAGAACCAAAAATATTTGCCATCTGACCTTTGACAGATAAATTTTACTCATCTCTGCTTTAAAATAAATAATGAATGACTTATTTATTGACTCTGTGTAACATCTCTTTCTCCATTAGGATGCAGATATACAGAATATCATCAATCGTTATCCTCGTTAGATAGTACCATTGCTCCATGTATGGCCTGCTATAATTTTCTTAGAAGGTAGGTTTTATTAATCTACAAAATAAACTTTCAAAATATAGACCATGAACTTGTTAATAATTTGCATCCATTCCTGATACTGAACTCTTCTCCGTGTACTGTAACCATATCCTGAGTCACTTATTCATCATTCTTCACTTTTTGTACAATTTCCTTTTTTCTTTCTTTATTAAACCCTAGTAATTTTACAAAATATTGAAATTCAGTGTATAAAACATATTCTGGTCTAATCAAGCCTCCTTATTTCCCTCCTTTACACCTTCCATCTTTTTAGATTCCATGTATTAAGGAAATGTATGATACTTGTCTTTCTGAGTCTGTTTCATTTTGGTTAACATGATTTCCAATTTCATCCATTTTCCTGAAAATAACAAAATTCTGTTCTTTTTTATGGATGAATAATACACTAATATGTATATATACAATGTTTTTTATACATTTATCTGTTGGTGGGCATGCACCTAGGCTGGTCTGCTATCTTGGCTATTGTGAATTGTGCTGCAATAAACATGAGTACACAGGTAACTAATATGCTAAAATTAATTCCATCAGGTATATACCAAGGAGTGGAATAACTGAATCAAATGTTTGTTCTATTTTCAGTTTTCTGACAGCAGCATACTAATTTCCAGTGGTTATGCTAATTTATGTTCCTACCCTCAGTGTAGAAGGGGTCTTTTTCCCTGCATCTTCACAAACATTTATCTCTTTTTTTGTATTCTTAAACAATGATAGATACTCATACTTGGAGTGATGGAATCTCAATGTAGTTTGACTTACATTTCCCTGATAGCTAATGATGCTGAATATTTTTCGTATCTTTATTAGGTATTGGTATTTCCTCTGAGAAATGTCTGCTCAATTCATTTGCCCATTTATCAACAAAGCTATTTGATATTAAGTATTTTGATTTCTTTTTATGTCATAGATATTAATCCTCTATCAGAGAGTAGTTGTAAAGGTTTTTCCCCCATTCCATAGGCTGTATCTTCACCTGCAAGTTGTTTCTCTTGACATGCAGAGATTTTTTAAATTTGATGTCATCTCATTTATTGATTCTTTCCATTATTTCCAGCACTATTAGTATCCTATTCAGGAGGCATTTGCTATGCCTATGGCTTCACGTGTTCCCCTAGGTTTTTTTTTTTTCTGGCAGTTGCAAAGTTTCATGTCTTACATCTAAATCTTTGATCCTTTTTGAATTGAGTTTTGCACAGGATGAGAAACAGAAGTATAATTTCAGGCTTCTACATATACATATTGCAACACCATTTGTTAAAGAGGCTGTCTTTTTGCTAATGTATTTTGTCTCCTTTGTTAAGAATCAGCTGGTTATAGTTGTGTAGATTTGTTTCTGTATTCTTCATTCTATTTCACTGGCCTATGTGTCTATTTTTGTGTTAGGACCATGTATTTAATGTTACTATAACTCTATGGTATAATTTGAAATCCACTACTCTGGTGCCTCCAGTCTTGCTCTTTTTACATAGGATTCCTGTATCTATTCTTAGTCTTTTCTGGTTTCATATGAATTTTAGGATTGTTTTTCCAGTTATGTAAAGAATGTCATTAAAATTTTAGCAAGGATTGCATGGAATCTCTGAATTGCTTTTGATAATATGGCCAATTTGACAGTATCATTTCTGTCGATACATGAACAAGGGAGGTCTTTCCATATTCTAATGTCTTCAATTTCTTTCCTCTGTACAATATTCAGTGTGCTTCATTGTAGAGGTCTTTCACCTTCTTGGTTAGATTGATTCCTAGGTTGTGTTTTTTTAAGCTATTGTGATGGATTTATTTCCTTATTTCTTTCTCAGCTAGTTCATTGTTGCAATATAGATAAGCTATTGATTCTTAATGTTGATTTTTGTATTGTGTTCAGTATTTTTATTGTTTCTATATCTTTTTCCTTCTGAGCTTTGTCTTTAGGTAGTTGAAGAGGTTTATGCTTTATGTTATCTTTTGGAACTCTTTCACATAGTATTATTTGCTATATAGTTATTTTATGTTGAAGTTAATTTTTTAAACTCACTCTACCTCATAAGTACAAAGCATCTGTCTACTCTAACATTCATAGGTACTTTTCTAGATTTTCCATTTGTTGAAAGATTGCTAAGGACATTCTTATATTTGCTTTTGTACATGTAAAATAATTTTCATTGTTATATACTTAAGAGTGGAACTGCTTCCAGTTTCATAGATTATAGAAATTTTCACATTAGTAGATTAGTCAAACTTTTTTCAAAGTAGAATCACACTTACATTCCTGCAAGCAATATAGAAGAGATATTTTGGATCCAAGTATTTTTAAAATTTTGTAGCAGTTTTATTGGAAAAGAAATAGAAATATCTATGTGCTCTACATGTGAACATTTTTGAACACTAATAGTATTGAACATCCCTTCTGTGTGTTTGGGGCATTTTCTGTAAAATGATGGCTATTGACACCTGCTCAGTTTTCAGTTGGTTACTGATTCTTAGAAGTGCTCTACATATTACTGATTATAATCTCTTATTAGTTGGATGAATTGTAAATATCTCTTCCCAGTTTACGACTTGTATTTTTTTTTATTTTCTAAGGCTATTTTTTATATAGACAATTTAATTATTTTAATATATTTTTTCAGTTTTTTTGTGTTTGGTGTTTTCAATGATTTTTTTCCTAACCAAGTCTGAAGAATATTCAGTTTGTTTGCTACTAAATTTGTTTTCATTTTTTATATTTGAATCACTTAATTTGTACTTGAAATTTATTCTGACACATAGTTTAATTTAGAGATCTAAAATTATATTATATCAAATGGATAACCATTTTCTTGGCTCATTTTCTCTGCTGATCTGACATATACCGTTTGTGTCACATTTGCGTCTGCAGATAAGGACCCTTTCCTGTTCCTTTTCACAAATGCTTTGTGTATTCTTGATCATTCCATTTCCGTATATATTTTAGAATTATTGATTTTATTTGAATTTTTATTACAATTAAAATAAATCTGTATAATAATTTGGAGAGATTCAAAGTTTTGCTGATATTTAGTTCTCTCACTTAATGATAGACAAGGGATACCTCTTCATTTATTTATATCCTTTTAAATGTTATATAACATTTTAAAAATTTCCCCATGGCAGTATTTTGCTTTATTGTAGGTATTTGAAATTGTCAGAGCATCACTGAATATGTTTCCTATTAAATTATATTTTCCAGTTATTTGTGGTGCTAAATAGAAATGCAACTGTCATTTGGATTCCGCAGTCACCAAACCTGGCTAAACTTTTTATGGTTACTAACAATTGTAGAAGCTTTCAAATTTTCTGTGTTAAAAAAAATGCAATGCAGGATAGATAATTATACTACTACAGAAACAAATCCACACAACTATAACCAGCTGATTCTGTTAGTTCATTAGAAAGAAAAGTTTGTGCTTTCGTTGTTTGATCATTTTTTCATGCCTGCATCTTGTAATCTGAGCAGCTACTTGAAGATAACAATACATGATATATTAACCATTGGTAATCCCCTATTATGTTGTTTTGAAATTCTGCATCATCATTTTTATTTTTTTTCATTTTATAATTTAAAAAATCTTCAAGTATTGATAGTTTTGTTTCCTCTCTTCCTGAAGTTATTCTTCCTATTTTTATTTTCCTATTATGATGTCTAGGAACTCCAATACAATGCTAAATGAAAGCAGTGAAGTAGACATGTGTGTCTCAATGATTTTAAAGGGAATAATTCTAATTTTCATTAAAGTTTTTAAATAGGTATTTTTATTAGGCTTAATATATTTTCTTCTTTTCATGATTCAATAAAAGGTTTTTGATTGAGTTTTGAATCATTACAAAGACATTCATTATCTATTCAAATGACATTTTGTGAACTCTATATTAGCTTTTCAACATAGTAAATTAAAATTTTGAATTTTTGAACATTAGACCTCAACTCACATATCTAAAACCAACCCATATTGGCCACAATATATTATCTTTTTTATGCAGCTCTGAACTTGACTTCACAATATTTATGCAGTTATAATTTTGAGAGAATTAATTCTTTATAATATTCCTCATACTTGATATTTCCTTCTGGTTTTTATAACTGGATTATCCAGAATTCCTTGAATGTACTGGTTATTATTTTATTTCCTAGTGATAGTAATACTAACTATACAATTTTGATGAAAACTTTTTTTAAATTTTTGGAAGGACTGCCCTGAAAAACTCTTAAACACAGACAAATCACCTTAGTATTTTTGTTTTGTTGTTTGTTTTTTGTGAATTATGATTTAAAATTCTTTAATAGATGTAGGCTTGTTCAATATTTTTTACTTTTTAGTTATTCCTGGTAAACCATATTTTTCTAGTTAATTCATTTTGTCTGTTTTCAATATTTTTATACACACATATTCAGTGTTAGTATGTTTAACCTCTATCTATATTATATCCCTTTTCAATGCATAGTTCTTATTTTTATCTTTTCTTTGCTTCTCATCAGTCTTGTCAGAGTTTATCAATTTTATCTTGCTTCTTTTCATAAGTAAGTTCATGGCCTTGTTGATATTTTATATTGATTTTTATCTAACTAATACCCATTCATTATTTTAATGCTTACTTTATTTTAGTCTTTTCATTTTTTAAACCCCTTATCTGAGCACTTAGCATATTCTTTTATAGGCATTCCTCTATGGCACAAATAATAGCTGTGTAAATATAGCTGTAAATACATTGTAACTTTTGATGTCATAATTTTTTAAAAATACGTTAATGTTTGTTAATATTACATGATGATGGGGTTTATTCTGGGAATTAGTACATGCATTTAATATATCTTAATTAATTCCAATCATACTTCCTCTTGATTAATGTTCTCCTGAGAAATAGTTTTATTGTTCAATTTTTGAATGTTAATTTTTTTGACATGTGTCTCTTGAAAATTGCATTTATAAGGATTTCAGTTGTGAATTAATGGATCATTTTAAGTCTCCTTCACCAGTAAATTTAGGATATTTTCAATTATTTCAACTAGAAATACACTTTTTACTTACTTAATTATACCATTTTCCCACTATATAAATTGAGTAGTGGATTTTTTTTTTTTTTTTTTTTTTTTTTTTTGCGGCCCCGGGGATCGAACTCACAGCCTCGCACCTGACAGACAGGCGCTTAAGCTGCTGAGCCAAACTCCCGGCCCTGGTTTTTTGAGGCAGGGTCGCACTATGTAGCTCAGGCAGGCCTTGCACTCACGTTGTGGCCCAAGCCGGCCTCGAACCCACAACGCTCCGCCTACCTCAGCCTCCCGAGTGAGTAGTGAATTTTTAAATTCATCTAAATCACTATCTGTGCCACCTCCAAAAAATAAAATTACATTAGCACATTCTCACATTCCTTGTCTCCTTTACTGTGAATTTTAATCTTGAGTTATTAAGAATATAGTTCTTTTTTCTTTTGACTAGTTTTTTTTAGGGGGGGATAGTTTTTTGTTTTGTTTTCTTGGTACTAGGATCAAACCCAGGGTGCTCTACCACTGATCTACAATCCTAACCCTTTTTAGTTTTGTTTTTATACAAGGTTTGCCAAATTGTGGAAACTGGCCTCAAATTTGGGATTGTCCTGCCTAAGCCTACAGTGAGAAGCTGGAATTTCAGGCACGTATCACTGTGCCCAGCTAGTCTAGCTACTTTTTAAGACTACAAAAATATTACCAAGGTATAAATAAATTTTAAACCATATCTCTCTCTCTATTTCTTTTCTTTTTCTCACCTAATGCCTTCATCCAAAATTAAGATAAGATAAATATTTAGAAAGTTTTTGAGGCCTTACATATCAGATATTAATTTTAGCATGTTCTAATATTTGAATTATAGTTCAAATGGCATAAAATTATAGTATTTTTAATACTTTGAAACTTCACCCAATTATCTTTCTGAAAATTTTACACAATCATCTTCATGTGTCTATAAGCCTGCCAAAAAGATACTGTGCATCTGGTTTGTGTGTGTGTGTTTGTGTGTGTGTGTGTGTGTGAATGGTCTATTTCTTTGCATTTTTAGAATTCTCCCTTTATCTTTGATGTTGTAAAATTTCAATGTAGTGAAAATTTTCTTTGAGTAAAAGTAGACTAGTTTCTTACAGTCACTCCTTCCTTCCCGCTGAAGACAGCAAGAAGATCTGGCAGTGTAACAGTCTACTTGAAGTTATCATTTGCTGAGGGAGGAAGGAGGCTTGGGAACATGAGCCTGACAGTTGCAGTGCTTTTCCTCTGGAGTCATTTGTTAATTCTGGAGAATGCCATAAGGAGTACTTTCTGACAGGTTTTACAGATTTGTAGGGCAAGAACAGAGTCTTTGGCCTGCAATGGTCAACAAAACTCTCTCATCTTAGATAGAACCACAAGGAACTGTCCTTTAGTGGAAAAAAATAGCACAGTACTACAAGGACCTCACCAGGGAGGTAAGTCGGTAAGAACTTGTTAGTGTGATTCATGAAGGAACAACACAATGAAAACTCAGAAAAAAAAAAAAAACAGTGAAGTGAATCTATATTCAAGTAAAACATAGGAGAATGTGTTGCAAACACTTTGCACCAAAATAAAAACTAGTGGTCATTGGCAACAGGAGACTCATTCTATGCAGAAGGTCAGGAAAGAAACAAGAAATGAAATCCAAGAAAATTGGCAATTTATAGTTTTAGCCAAATAACCATCAAATTTATAAAACAACCATAATAATGTCTTGAGGTCTAACTATAGAATAAAACTAAAACACAGATTCAGTGAATGATAAGTAGGGCTGAAAACGAAATGTAAGTGTTGAAAGGCCCTTAAATTATTTTAGAAAAGAGAAAAAGTACTATCAATTTTAAACATTAATCTCTTGGAATGATAAAATTGTATATAATTTCTGATTTACTGTACAGGAAAAATGACATACCAAAAAACCAGGGCAAAACAAGGCACAAAAAGAAAGAATTGGTAATATAGAATAATAATGATAAATATAATGTACTTTGAAAAACGAAAGACTTCATTTTTCAAAGAACTCAAATATATATGTTATCAGCAATTATTTTGCACATAAACAGATAAGGTATTTCATTTACAGGAAAACATCAAACTAGAATAAAAAAATGCAACCCTATGCTATTACAAGCAACATCTAAAACATAAAATTTCAGAAACAGACCTGAGGATCAATGAAACAGATTAGAAGATGCAAAAACAGACTCCAAACACACTCAGCTATTTTATTTTGAGAAAGGGCCCAAGCATGCTCACTGGAAGAAAGACAACTTCTTTAATAAATGATGTTGGAAAAAGTGGCTTTCCTCATACCAAAGACTAAAACTAGACCCATGTCTCCCACCGTGCACTAAACTAAAATCAAAATGGATCAAAGATCTAAATCCTAAAACAGAAACACTAAATTTTCTGGAAGAGAGAATATTTAAAACACTTGAAGACATAGGCATAGGCAAAGATTTCATGATCAAAATCTCAGTCAAATAGGAAATATTACAAAGAATCAACAACTGGGATCTCATCCTATTAAAAAGCTTTTGCACAGAAAAAGAAATTACCAATAGAGTGAAAAGACAACTCATACAGAGTGGGAAATAATTTTAGCCAGTTTTCCTTCAGACAAAAGACTAATATGTAGAACATATGAAGGACTGAAAAACAACAGACCTCCCCAAAAAATTTGAACAACCAACCCCAAAATGGGCAGAGGTGAATACACACTTCTCAGAGGAAGAAATATAAATGAAAAATAAATACATGAAAAATGTTCAGCATCACTGGTCATTCAAGAGATGCAAATTAGAGCAACACTGAGATTCCATCTCACTCCAGCAAAAATGGATATTATCAAGAAATCAACCAATAACAAACACTGGCAGGGCTGTGGGGGAAAAGGAACCCTTTTCCACCATTGTTAGGAGTACAGACTGGTACAACCACTATGCAAATCAGTGTGATGATTCCTCAAAAAACTAGAATCGGAGGTCCTATTTGACCCAACTATTTTCCCTTTTGGTCATTTTCCTGCAAGAATTAAAAACAGAATGCCACAATATATGCACATCCATGTTTATAGCAGCCTAATTGGTAATAGCTAAATCTTAGAAACAACCCAAGAGGCCTGCAACTAAGGAATGGATAAAGAAGATGTAAATTTTTTAGACAATGGAGTACTACATAGCCATAAAGAAGACCTTTCTAGGTAAATGGATACTCCTTGAGACCAAATTCTTAACTTAATAAAAAGGACATACAAGTAAACATCGCATCATTTCTTTGGTGTGACATACTGAAAATATAAATAAGGACCAAAGAGTATAATAGGTATAGTGAAATAAGAAGAAATGGTTCAAAAGAAAGGGGAACTAGGGAGTGGTCATGGGAAAGGAAGGAAGGAAAAAATGATAAAAAAAGAATAAGATGGAAACAATGCTTTGTAAATGAGAAGAGGTATTGAAGGAATGGGAGGAGACTGGGGAAAAAAAGAAACAGGATGTATCATGTATAGGTACAAATTCCCTATGATGAATGTGATTATTAGATAGATAGATAGATAGTATCAATAAACATAAAAAGTAAATAAACTTACAGAAAGTTTTAAAAATGTAAATAAAAAATTTATCTATGTAGTTAATGTCAGATAAAACAGACTATTAAAAGATAGTATTATTAGGAATGCAAAGGAAGACTTCAAAATGATGATGAATTTGTTTTGCAAGAAAATAATGACTTGTCTGGCAAGCATAATCTCCTGAGTTTGATTCCTGGTACAAATAAAAAGAAAATTAGCAAAAGAAAAAGAAAATGATAACTATATTTACCTAAAATCATGCCCTCAAAATACGCATATTAAGAATTAACAGAGTTAATAAAATGCAATCCAAGCAAAGAGGAAACACGTTCTCATTAGTTGGAATACAGTACATGGTATTACTGTGAAACAACTGATTTAAAGAATCAGGGCAGCGGCCGGGCGTGGTGGCACATGCCTTTAATCCCAGCACTTGGGAGGTTGAGGTAGGTGGAGCATTGTGAGTTCGAGGCCGGCTTGGGCTACAGTGTGAGCGCAAGGCCGGCCTGAGCTACACAGTGTGACCCTGCCTCAAAAAACCAGGGCTGGGGTGTTTGGCTCAGCAGTTTAAGCACCTGCCCTGGCAGGCGCAAGGTTGTGAGTTCAATCCCTAGTGCCGCAAAAAAAAAAAAAAAAAAAAAAACAATCAGGATAGTAAAAAGTCAAAATTCCAATAATTGTATTATAGACATCACAAGTGGATTTTAAATTTGATGTGGACATGTAACTACCACCTGTAAATAAAGAGATTTATGTTTATTTTTTGACTCCAACTTTAACTTATGTTAACTTTTCTTACTCTACTAGCTTTAATCTGCAGAACCTGGTGGCATGGAAGGGGCTCTACTAGAGCTCCTCCTCATTTGACATCAATCTCAGAGGGATCACTGCCATTAAATTCGTCATTTTTTATAAAAATTATTTTTATTAAAGTTAAGAAAAACCTCTTGTAGACATTGTTTGCTACATTTTTCTATAGGGCATAGATAACATATATTAGCAAAACTGTTCTATCTGTTTGTATTGTATGAGTTTTCTTTTTTATTGTTACTATTATGAAATACATTGATTGGTTTTCATACGTAACAACCTTCTATGACTAAACTCAATTCAGCTTAGCCATAGTATGTTATCATTTTATGTACTGCTTGATATGATTTGATAATATTTTGATTAAAAGTTCTGCATCTATATTTATGAGTAAGATTGACCCATAATTTTATTTATGTCCCTGTCAGGTGTTGCTATCAATATTCTGCTGGCTTTATGAACAAGTTGGGAAGTACTTCCTCCCTTCTTTTCTTAGTGTCAGAAACAGGTTTTTTTATACCTTCTTTTTTCTTTTGAGATTGATACTGTTTCTTAAATATTTAGTAGAAGAAAATTATGCTAAAACTCCCCCATAAATATGAGTTTATCTTTCCTTTTAATTTTGTCAATGATTTCTTTATACAACGTGCACATTTTGCATTACTCATCTTCTGGTGAAATGAACAGCACATCGTCACAAAATATCCCACGTTATCTTTCATCTTACTCTCATCTGCATTAATCTAAGAAGATCAGCTTGCTTGATAGCATTTATATTACATATCTTTTTCCACCATATTACTTTCTCAGTCCACTTGTGCAGTTGTAGTAAAATGCCACAGAAGGAGTAATTTATAAAGAACATGAATTCATTTCTCACAGTTCTGGCGGTTGAGATTGCAGGATGAAAATACTGGCTGGCACTTGGTACTTGTGAGGGCCGTGTTCTGCAGAGAGGCGCGCTGCGCTGCCCAACGGCAGGAGGAGGAGGAGGGGCAAGAAAGGATTTGCCCCTCCATCATGGCTGCTTTGTAAGAAGAGTAGAAAAGCTCTTGTGCTCTGACTACCTTTTAAAAGCTGGACCTCTTTACGTATCATTTGGTACCATCTGAGTTTTGGAGAGGACACGTTCAAACCATAGCAATTGCCGAATTACCACAACTTGTATTTTAGGTTATAATTTATGAGAAGCTTACAATTGTGTTTTAATTCAGTCTGAATCCTTGTTTTTAGCGGTATCATGTATTTCATTTGAATTTAATATCACAACTGACACAAATGAAATTAATTCTACATCTTATTAAGTTTCCTATTTGCCTTTTCTTTTTCTCCGCCTTCTTGCCTAGTTTTAGATCATCTTTTAACAGTTCATTTGCCTTACTGTCACCTGAGTGTTGCACATTCCTTTTCTTTTTTCTTTTTTCTTTCTTTTATTATTATTATTTTTTTTATGGTGCTGGGAATCAAAATCACAACCTCACACCTGCCAGGCAGGCACTTAAACCACTGAGCTAAACTCCTGGCCCTATTCTTTTCGAGGCAGGGTCATACTGTGTAGTTTAGACCTTTTCTATTTTTCAGTGATTTCACCAGATCAAAACTTGTCTTTTGTGCTTACATGTAATATTCCATGCCACTGTTACTCCTTTTCCAGACAGCGTTGGAGCCTTAGAACACCAACTCATGCCTTCGTCGCTCAAATTAAATGGTATTCTTGTCATGTATTTTTAACTCTACACCTATCTAAAATGCAATTTGACATTAGTTTTACTGATATGTACAGTAATATTTATTGTTATCACCCTTACAACACCCAGTTCTTGGTTTTGCCAGTTTCCTACATCTCTAAATTTCTGTCTGAAATTAAATTTTTTTTACACTCAGAGAATATGCTTTATCATACTATGATTTACTAGAGGGTAAAGTTTCAAGGAACTTCACTATGGCCTTTTCCACTGAGTTTGTGTGGTCATATATTTTTATAAAACAACAAAAAACTAAGAAGTTTTAGCTAAACTGAGTTCAGACCACTGTTTCTGTGCACTCAGGGTTCCTCTCAATCAAACTTTCCTTGTAAGTACCAGTTTTTGGACACAAACTAAGGGAAAGGGAAGTTTCATCTATGTTTTTAGCTTGGATTTAGAGGAAGAGAAAGGCAAATATAATGTACATCATCAAGAGCTAGGAACACAATTCATAATAGCTTAATCTTGGAAATGCCTTATATGCCCATCAACAGCTGAAAAGATAGATAAAATGTGGCATTTATTCACAATGGAACATGACTCTGCCATGAAGAAAGATGACTTGAAGCATTTGCAAGTAAATGGATGCACAGTGATATTATAACATTACGTGAAATAAGCCAGACACACAAGTTTAAATATCGTATGGTTTCTCTTACATGAAGAAACATATATATCCATATTTATAAATCTGTATCTGCCTAGATATAGATAGATACACAGGGATAGAGTAAAATAGAAGATAGACAAATAAGCAGTAAGGAGACCATTTTCAAATGGATGGGGGATCAAGAGATAGCTAGAAGGAGAGGAAGGGAAGGGAAAGAGGGTGAAAAAAAAGAAAAGAAGAAAAATGAAAATAGAACTTTTGCAAATGAGAAGGGAACTGTCTTGGTTACTTTTCTCTCATTGCTGGGACATAACACCTGACACCCAAAATTAAGGAAGGAAAGGTTTATTTAGTTCACAGATTGTGGAGGTTTCAGTCCGTACTCAGCTGGCTCCAAGGCAGGGTAGCATGGCAGAGGGGCAACAGTTCATGGTGGCAGCAGATACCAAAAGCAACAAGAGCAAAAAGAGTAGAAGCATTGAGAAAAGACTCTTTCTGTCCCTTGTATTGTAGCACTCCACCCATAATCCCAGCATTGGACCATGAGTCACTTACAGACCCTAGAATCCCACCTCCATGACTGCATACAGCTTTGTGAGGGACATCCAGACTCAAAACGTAACAGGAACCAAGGATTGGAAGAAACAGGGAAGGAGAGTGGTGGTTCGTGAAAAAGAAAGAAAAAAATTAAGATGTGCATGTACTGACTTCCCTCATTAAATGAAATCATTATGTAATGCAAATATGTACTAATAAAAAACTAGGAACTAGAATGTGGAAAATCCTTTGACTCATCAGTCATGTAAGATCATAAATGGAAGATTAGGCTCTAAATGATGCTTAATAAAAGAAGTTTTCTCATATCAAGAATGCACTGAAAAATGAAGCATTATAAATACACAATACACACATTTTTCTTTTAAAGTGGGATTTCATGAAATAAAATATATCAGAATCCCTGCAATTGTGAGACATAAAAATGTAGAAGCAGTATAAATGCCACATTTATCTGTGAGTGATATTTATGCATCCTAAAAAAGGATAATATATTAAAATATTTCATGTGTATTTTCCTAATAATATCTTATCATCTAAATGAGATAGTAGGAAAATTTCCCCCAATATGGAAAAATAGAAAAATTTAAAAGCAGGACTGTAGATATTATTTAGCAGTATTTAATTAAGTACAGTACATAGTTTTTGTGGATTGAGGATACTTGTGGTTTTTAAGTTTTTTAAAAGGCATGTATTGTTACTTTTTCACTTCAGTAGCCACTTTTTAACCTACTTTTGTACTAAAAAATGAATTAAGTCTTTTAAAGAGAGACTCATGATCAATAAATTCATAAACCCTAATTCCAAGTCTTTCCTTTAGCCCCTTATTCAGTGTTAACAAATCTTTGTTTTTGTTTAACTGCAAGTATCTCCAGTTATTTAGCACTTTGGAAGTCAGCTTGCTGGATTTTGAACTCCAGGTTTTGAATTATTTCAACTTTTAAATAATATTTTTTTTGAATGGCATTTCTCTTTCTTGTGATTTTTCACTCTTTCTGTTAAAATCAGTCAATATGCTGATTGTTGCTCATTTTTAGTAAGTCTTTCCTCTAGTTGCTTTAGGCATTTGCTCTTTATCTTTAGCAACTTTACAGTGACATCACATGACCGTCTTACAGTTTATAATGTCTCAAATTTATGATTTAATGCTCTCCATCCCCATTGGAAAATCTCAAACAAATTTTTTCTTCCTTCCTACTTCTGCCCCTAAACATGCTCTTCACCTTCTGGAAATTCAGCATATAAACCTGTATCACAACTGTTTTTATGTGTCTCTTATTCATTTTCTATGTTTTCTTTCTTTTTCTCACTGTATGCTTCATTTTGGATATTTTCTTCTAAAATCTCTTTCAGTTTGTTTTTTTGCCATTCATCTAAATAATATACACTTAAACCATTTAATCTCTAAATTTGCTTATTATATATTATGCTTTTCAGTTATATTTTTTCTAGTCTTTTTCAAAATCTTCATTCTTCAATTATTTAAGCACATTAAACATAGCTATTTTGAAGTCCATGTCTGATTCTTCCACTTTTTCTATCATCTCTGGAGTTACTAAATATTGTTCTTAAGTTTTGGTCATACCTTCTTCTTTTGTATTATGTTTAAGCACTTTCTGTTGAGTGTTAGACATTTTATATAAAAATAGTAGGGATAATTTACAACCTATTGTTGTGTTATTTTCTGTCATAGGGGATTTAATTTTTCCCCTGGTATAATGCTAAAGGGACAATCAAATCAAGACAAAGTTAATCCTTTCAGGGCCTGGGAGGAATCAAAATAGCGCTTCACCCTGGGAGGGTGGGAGTGTTTCCAGTTTACTCTCTCACTGTCAGGTACATAACACTTTCAGAGTCCCAACTCATGCAACTAACCAAGCTTTTATCATGTGAGATGACCTTCAAGTATAATTTTGTAACCCAGTGTTTATGAGACTGTCAAAAAACCCTGCTTAAATAAAAAGAAATAAGAATGCATAAAGGAAAGAAATAAATGAATGTAAACCCATTGTTATTACCATAATTCTAGAGAGAAAAGATCAGTGATTAAATTCCTTGCAATTTTAAATCCAAAAACATCCAAATCCAAAGGAATTGAACTTCAAAACTTAATTGTCTGGTTCTTGAAGGTTAAAAGCTAAAATTTCTTTTGATCATTTTTAATCAGAGTTTGCTTTGACTTGAAGCACATGGGCTTGGGTACTTTATCACTTGAATATTGTTCCTTTGGGACCTTCAGAGGTTGAATTATTTCACCATTAAGTCTTTCATGAACTTCATCTGCTAATGATCCAAAGAGTTGATAGTAAATGTAGTACGTTCACAACGCTGGCTTGAAATTTCATAGAAATTATGAAATAACCTAATTTTGAAATTTTTCAGCAATTATTTCAGGCAGGATTGTGTTTAGAAAGCAGTACTTACTGTGCCAGACCATGCAGATATTTTAGGATCATCTGAATAAGGAAGAATAGATGAAGAAATACATTGGACTTTTGAAAACATAAGCTCAATTGAGAAAAATATCACATCAAGAGGTTAATAATATCACTGTGCATTCACCAGAAATGGGGAAGTAGAAATCTGTCTGTGCATATTGCATTATCTCCAAGAATGTGATTGTTTTAGTTACTTTACTTTTCTGAGACACAATACCCTACGCTCACAACATAAAGAAGGAAAGGTTTATTTTGCCTCACAGTTTGTAGAGGTTTTAATTTATACTCAGCTGGTTCCAAGACAAGCAGGCATGGCAGAGGAGAATGGCAGAGGAAAAACAGCTCATGGCATGGCAGCAAGAAGCAAAGAGAGACGAGGGGAGAAGGAAGGCAGATAGACCATTCCAGACCACATTCCCAGTGACCCACCTCCCCTGGCTAGTCTTCATCTCCCAACATCACATTTAGCTATAAACTTACAGTAGACTAATGAGTATCACGTCCCATGATCCAGTCGCCTCCCCCACACCCCACCTATGAGCACATGAGGCTTTGGGGGAACATCGAGATATAAATCATAACAGTGATTTTTGAAATGTACTTGCTGACCACAAATTTTTAAAATTTGTAATGACAGCCCCATGTCTGCTCATTTGGTAAAGCCCAAGGACACCTACTGAAATATAGAATGGAAAACTCTTACCTGTAGGCACTCTCCATGGAACACTAGGGGTTCAGAAATACAGCATTTGTGTAAGATAGGCTACGTTCCTTCAGTAGAGACAACTAAGGCAGTGGGAGATACACAGAGATTCACAAGTATGCAGCAAATTCCCAAGCATGTAGTCTGACATCTTTCATATTTGCAACATATATTTCTTTCCTTATTGAATCATGACTTTTTAAACTACAAAACTTTTCCTAAACTGCTCTCCAAACTAGCTTCCCCAACATGATGTTTATTATGGAACTATTTGATTGTCTCTTGAATAATATTCTCTAGTTTGCATGAATCTTGTTTTCATTTATGTCATTCATAATATAGGAAGGACCTGTAGTGAAGGCACCTAGTAGGAGTGATGTCTGTACATTTCAATCCCACTGGTTCCTTGTGCTGTTGTTCACTAAACTCCATCTGTGTTCTTGGCTTCTCAAGCACTCATGGCCACATTCTGCAGTCAACACTCTCATCTTCCTTAAAGGCTCTGCTTTTGTATGCACTCTTGGGGCCTATATATGTTCATTTGGACTAAGTAGCTTAATATGTTTAATTTTTTCTAATAAAGTTTAACATATTTCCTGTTGTGTTATAATACATTTTGGTTCTCAGCAAAACTATCTAATATCACCAAGTAGAAGAAAATCTCAGTCAAAATTTGGGAGAAACTGCCATTTTTACTAAATTTATTATCGTTTTTCAATTCTATATGCTTTTACATAAAAATTTTTTTCTAATTCAAAAAACTCAGTGGCTGATTTTTATTGCAAAATTGTATGCATGCCAATTTCAAGCTTAGCAAGGCCAATTAAAGAAATCCATTGAATCTGGTGGTAAACATTTTGCCTGTGTACTACTGTTCCTATTGTACAGATGAGTTTTTGCCATATATTCTTTGATGCAGGACCCATCCATTTCACAGTAAGATATTCAGCAACATCCCAGACTTCCACCCACCACATTCCAATAGGACGTTTGATGGCAGGTAGAACAGTGGAGCCTAAGAAGATCCCCAAAACCTGCACATTACCTTACATGATAAAATGAACTTTGCAGATGTTATTCAGTTAAAGACCTACAGAGAGAGATTATTCTGAGTCACCCAGGTGGACCAGTGCAATTACAATGGCCCTTATAAGGAAGTGTAAAAGTGTCAAAGCCCATCAGACATGAAATAACAGAAATGGAGATTGGAGTTATGCACTTTGAAGACTGAAAAAGATGCCAGAAGACAGACAAAGCAGGCTGCCCCTGGAAGTTGAAAAAGACAAACAGATTCTCCCCCACTGGAATCTCTAAAGGAAGAGAAATTACCAGCACATTGATTTTATCTTCTTAGGATCATTTTAGGTTTCTACTTTCCATAGCTTTAAGAGAATCAATCCAGGTTGTGGTTATTACATAAGTAATAGAAAACTAGTACTCAGCTACCAAGCTCTGACAACCAAAAATGTCTCTAGACATTGCCTAATGTTCTCTTGGTACAAAATCTAAACTTTGTCCCCTATTGAGGACATACTAGTATCCAGAGGTAAGTATTTAGTTTCTTACAAGTCTCCAGGATCAACATGCTTTTGCTTATCTAGGTAGACTTAGCTAATAACATCTATTTGTCGTGGTTAGTCAAAATTTATCTCCAGGTTGAAGTATGGGCTCAAATCTATTTGGGAACCTGAACTAAAGGTACAGGAGCAACGCTGGATACACTCTTCTTGTGGAGGATTACACAAATGTAAGATGCAAAGCAAATGATACCAGAGCATTTAAATCTTTTAGCATAATATCTACTCACTTTCCACCATCTAATGACAGTTATATGTCTATGAAAATCCAAGGCAGAGAAGCATATTCTATTCAAAGAGTCAGGATTCAGCTAGAGAAACAGAACTACTACAAGAACTACATAATTAATATGTAATATGTAAGTATACACACATTAATGAGTATATGAAAATATATTATAAAGATATGACCTTATACAATGGTGGTAGTCAGGAAGAAAAGTAATATATAAGAGTGGAAAGCAAAGCCAAACTGGAAACTTTGAGGCTGAATGGTAACCTACAATTACAGTGTAGAAGTCACATTGGTCTTCACAGCCTCTGTGTCTTTAACTTCTATAATGGGAGTGTCCTTTAGAAGAACTTACAACCCGTAGCAACAGACGCATACCTAGTCAAGAAGTCTGAGAAGCAAACACAAAATTCACAAAAAGAGCTTTCATCAACTGGGTGAACTGTCAGGTAAATGTCACTGCAGTGCTCCATGCTTTCTGCTCCCCTCTTTAGATATGGCCTCCACTGATATGAGATATGAGCAAAATATATGCCACATATTTAAAATTTGTAAATTTATTGTAGTACAAGGCATATTGTCATTAATTCCCTTCAAAATACAGCAATCTGCAGGACATTTCTCAAGTCTGTGTAGTAACTGAGTCTTAAAAAGATGGTTCCATAGTTACATCATACTAGCTGCTTCAGAGTAAATGAAAACATGGTCAAACCAGTGGATTTTTATCACTGTGAACCTATTGGCCCACTTAATTTGCTATAAATTGAGTTCCTTTGCCAGAAGCAATATTTGATAGAATATCACATGGGAGAACACATTCTAAAATGACTCCCAATGAATGAGGCCACTATAAAATTTCTCCATGTGTATGGATGCGACATGTGAATTGTTTCAAAAAGAGAAGGCAAAGGTAATGAGATGTCATGCCTCGGTCATATTTCATTACATGAGATTGCATCTCAACAAACTAGAGGAAGAGATTCTCCTACTGGCTTAAAGAAGTGTGTGACCATATTTTGAACTACTTACAGAGAGACCCACACATCAAGAAATTGCAGGTATCCTCCAGGGTCTAAAGACATTCTACTGATTATAGACAATTATGAGTTGCGTGTGCATAAAAGAGGTTCTTCCCTCACTGATTTGCAAGTAAAAACATTCTTGTTGAGCCAGGCAAGAGGCAAAATAAACAAATCCATAGTCCAGATCCACAGAAATTGTGAGATGGTGAGTATGTGCTGTTGTAGGCTGATAATTTTGTGGTAATTTGTTATATAACACTGACAACTTACACAGCAATGACAGGGAATAAGAAAGATATGCTTTAAGGGTATGAGTGGAGTTTCTGGCAAGGAAAGCAAGTCAGGATCTAGAGTACCTACTCCAATGAGATCCCTTCCTTGATAGAAATGATTCTATGCAATCTACTGACTGATTCCCCTGGAGAGTGGTATTATATTGGAAGTTTACTATCGGTCTGCTATTGACAAGTGAGAGATTCAGGAAAGACCATAACCAGATCACCCTTGGTGAGTAGAAATCTAATTTACTAAGTCTTAGGGATAATTCTGAACTCTAACACTGTGGTACTTTTCAGCTCACTGAACAAGGGCAGCATGATTGAGGAAAAAGGTCTGATTGATGATTCCCAATGAATGAGGCCACTATATAATTTCTCCATGAGTGCGAGTGTTACATTCGACTTGTTTCAAAAATGGAGGACATAAGATAGATCATCTAGCTTAAAATCATAAGTCATTTTATTATCTCTTATTTTTCTTATCAGAAATTCAGGAAGAACTTGGTTGGTTGATTCCTATTTGAAGTTTTCTATGTGGTTGTAGTCCTGAATTAGCTTGGACTCTGCTTCTCCCAAGGCTTGCCTGGGACTGGATGATTCACCTCAGAAGTGACTCTCTCACAAAACTGGAAAGATTGAGCCCTATCTCTGACTCTGAGCATCCATATTCTTGGGGCAGTTGCATAAATTCTGTGAGCTCTAGTCTGCTTGTCTATAAAATGGAGATAATGATATGTATTATTTGTTGATTTGAAAATTACCGATTATGTATCAAAGGACCTTGTAAAAGTACTACTCAATGAAAAATACTCTCTTTACATGTAGGAGAGATATGGGAATTGGGGCTGCGTGTGAAACTAAGAGTTTACCCCAGGTAAAGAAAATGATTTACAAGACCAAATTTAAACAAAGATTGAATCTCACAGATAAGAACTCTGCTGCTCTCAGAATATTGTCCCTCTCCTGTCTTTATCTCCTGATAGCCCTACCAGCCCCATTCCCCTTCCATTGCAGAACAACAGAATAGTCTAGCAGGAAGGCACCGAACCAACCCTGTCCACACTTCCTCATGAGTCAGTCCTCTTTCTTCTCCAAAAATGAACCAGAATTTTCTACATAGATTTTCACTACACCTTAGTTATGTCAATTCCTTGGTAAATCATGCCACTACGATGCCAACTACTCTTCCAGCAGGACTGACATATCCATCATCCTTGTGCTGCCCCACCTCCACCCCTTTATTTTCATTTTTCCTTCCATTTCAAGGCCCACTCCCACCATTTCTTGCCAGAAAAAGTTCCCATTTTTCAGGATCTATATCAAATTTCACATCTTTAGTGATAGACATTTCTTTCCTTAGAATTTTCACAGCATCCTGTACCTGTATCTGTCTAAATCATCTCTTCCATTAGTCTAGAAACCACTTGAGGGGGAATGACTATATTTTTACCAGACTCCATAGTGACTAACATGGGTTGTTCTTCCTGATATGTATTCCAAATTTTTAATATATGATTTTACATCAAGAATTAACTGGCATCTTTTCAGTAAAGGGATGCTCATTTCCAGAGTGTAAATCACAATGCTAAATATTTACATTCCTTTGGAAAGGAAACATTAAAAGGGAAATCTCTCCTCTATTCTTCTCTTCTTTGAAATATTTGTTTCCTTTTTGTGTTGGAACCAAGAAAACTTATTTAGTTGCCTAAAGCTATTTAATGCCTCAGCCACTTAATAGAAAACACAATAGTCCTAGAAGAAACTGTAAAGGGTAAAGTAGGCCACTCTCTTATTTCTAAATAAGACTGTAATTAACTCTCCTTTAAAAAGTGAATACACATACTCTCTCAAGAGTTTTCTTCAAAAAAGAACAGAGTAAGAAAAGTAGAGTGAGAAAACTCAATCTTTGGTCTGAGGTTAACTCTCTCCTGCTCTAATAGCTCGTGTCCATGCAGCAGTAATTTCTTTGATGCCCTTTGGCATTCATGAGAAGAATAGAAATCTAGTTTTTTTTTTTTTCCTGATAATTCTGACTATTCATTTTCCTTCAGATTTGTAAAGAACGGAATTCTCTTTGTATTCTATAAAGTAGTTCCCTGGTTCACTACATTTTTCTCCTAATCAGCATCAACTATTTTATAGGAGTAATTTTTCTTTTGAGGTAAAGTCACTTCATAGAACAGCCATTGAAGTAAAACAAAATGTGAGAATGTGAGAACCCCAGGGCTTTAAGTGGACTTCCATTTCATTCCTCTGACTTCAGGTATGAGCACATAATCCATCACAGGGAGATTTCTAAATTTCTAGGTTTTACGGAAAAATCCAATCTCCTTTGTTAAACTGGTTTCTCGTTTGTTTTGTCTAGGGGACTATATGCTACAAATTACTAGGCCCCTTTTCTAGTGGTGATGGTAGTCGCATGATTTAGTTTGGTTTAGCTAAGTCAGATATTTTCATTCCTTGATAATTTCACATTAAAATTATCGCCTAATTATCCATCAGCATTTATGTCCTAATTCATTGCTTTGATATGTGCTTAAAAATCATGCTTTCCTATGTTTCCTTAGTTGATTAATACCTCTTAGTCTGTCTCTATATTGTCTCAGGGCTCTTGGGAAATACAGTATTAGTGTAGATGACCCCAGTAAATCAATAGATATATAAGGTGAATTTCCCACTGTACTTTCTCATTTTCACTAATTTCAGTTTCACACTTCTATTTTATTTATCCAATTCGAACACTTATCAAACTCCTATCAAGTGTCAAACTAGAATTAAATGTTGTTATTATAAGTAAATTAACTTCTCCGCTTTTTGTGTTCCTATTTCTCTTTATGTCTCTTAGATTACTTATATCATATTTTCACTTCTAGATGTGTATCTCCTTCTCATATTAAAATATAGAGTCAAGAGTAGAAAACAGGAGAATGTCTGTCTAAAGTAAGTTCTCGATAAATGTAAAAAAAAAGCAAAGGGGAAGGAGAAGTGAAATTGTTTTGAATGAAGGCAGTCATATACTCGAGTTCAATCATATTTTATAAATGAGGAAAGAAAGATGACCAGAAATTGAGTTAAAGCCATATGCCTTTGTCAGAGGTTGTTTTGGACATTTATTAATTTTGGAGCACCAAGTACTCATTCCTCCATTAGTTTGTTAAGATCTCTATGGCTTTAGATCTTTGTCCATCCAAGACTTTCATTTGAACTTTAAATGGGAGATGAATTTTTTTGTATCCAGCCTGGAGCCTGGGAAGTCTCAGGACAGTAGCCACTAGCGTGAACTCTGCTATCAGTAGAAGCCCAAGGCTAAACCCCATATAGGGAGATAAAAGTTTGAGCAGTTAAGAGCAACTAGGTGTGTAAACATTTCTCAAACTCCTAAACCAAGATAGTTTTGTAAAACAAATAGGTTTTCTTTTTTCCTAAGTTTGACTTGGATTTTTCTGACTCAGATCTAATTAAAATCATACCGTAGAAGCAAAGGAAGAAAAGGATTAAAGAATGAATCTCATTGTCAAGCCATGTCCTTTTCACCTTGGTACTTTCTACCTCTTTCTTCTTGGTTTTCCTTTAACTACCAAAGCAAAAATATCCTCCAGATTTTGTGCCAAAGCATGAAACTTCCAGCTTTTCATGGCAACCTTGGTATCTCTGAATGGCCCTGCATCTCCTGAGTAGTGGGTTTATCTCACCATCCCTACATGACTAGATTCCTAATTATCCATCCCCAAAACATGCTTGCTATTTTAAAAATATAGTGCAAAGCTCCAATATTTCCAGAGCTTTCAGTCTGTTTCTAAATGTGTTTCAGTTTCTACTTATTCAGAGTTTTGAAAAGCATAGCCCTAGGGAGCTTTGGTCCTGTGCATGCATATGTATGACCTTATCAATGCAGAGGCAGAAATTCTATGTATTCTGAAAGCCCTAAGTCAGAGGTGGTTCCTAGACTATTTTTTGGAATTGATTTCTTCATGCTGTTAAGGTGACTTTTGTGACCTTACCATTGTAGCAGAAAGGATCATATTTGCTCAAGAACTGATCTATTGGCTGTGTGGAAACACAACTAAGTTAGGAGCAGCTAATAAAACTACGAGAAACCCTGTATCCTGTAATCAACAATTCACTCTGAGCTCCATTTAATATTTCAAGACTTAAAAACAGCTGAAGTTTTCTGCTCAGCTTGGGAGTAACCTACAACCACAGAAGATGAGAGATGTGAGAATCAATTTATATTATGGTAGTTTAAAATACAGAAATATTTTGTGGTATATATGTACAGGAATATTCATTTCCAAATTCCAGTGGCATGTGAATCAAAAGAAGCCCAATCTTTCATCAGTAAGGTGTGAGACATTCTTTGGTACATATCTGCACAACTATTAAAATGAAGAAGACTGGTCTGTATGTCCTGAAATGAAATAATCTTTAAGACATCCTCATAAGGGCCAAAAAAGCTAGGATCAGAAAAACATGCATAGAATACAATTATTTAAATTAAATGAGGGAAGAGAGAGTTTCAAAACATGTTTGTGTGTGAGAACAAGCACTTTGCTATGCAGAAAGTAGCTCAGGAAAGATCCAACAGAAACTGACATCAGAGGCTGCCTCAGGGAAGGGGAACTGGAATACTAGAGACAGGGTTGGAAGACAGAGTAGCTCTTCAATGTATTTCCTTTGGCATCATTTAAATTTGTTACCATGTCTCTACTTTGCCTATTAAAAATAAAAGCAATATTCCAAAGTCTGGCTTCGATTTGGAGTTTAAACATGAAGACATTAAAATTTCATATTTCTTTTTTCCTTTCAGGCAAAAGAAGGCCCCTTCCATCTCTGTTATTTGCTTTTGAATGATCAGGCTCTAGTAGTTTTAGACTTTTCCCCGGCACCCAAATCTCACAGTATTAAAGCAACAAGGGAACTACAGAGCCCCAAATTTTGTGTCCCAAATGTTTTTCAGCCTTGAAGAAACTAACTTTTTCAGTGACACTGCTGATTATACCAGTAGTAGCACGCACTGAGGTAGTTTCTTCTTCTTCCCTGCTAGATTAAAGAAAGGGCTTAGCCCTTTTTTTCCTTTTTTCTCAGAGAAGGTTCTGTTGTCCTTTTCCTCAAAGTGAACGTACATCTGAAAACAGCCCTTGTGTATTTCTGCTGGAAGAAGCAAGAAGCTATTAACAGCAGCACTTGAGGCCGCTGTGCAATTCCATTACCCCAGAAATAGATTAAAGCAAGTTTGCAGATATGTGTTCCTCCAGCATTACCATTCTTACCTGAAAGAACATGGCTCCTGTTTAGCAGGAGACAGATGTTCTTATCTCATTTCACTGACAAACTGAAGTGAAATGAATAAAGACAAATAAAAAAAAGGCCACCTCCTGAGAATTTGCTTTGCTTCTTTTATTCCAGATCCCATATTTCGGATGAAGGTTTTTCAATTCCCAGTCCTCCACCCGTTCTCTCCTCTGAAGTTCTTAACGACCCTGAGACTGTGGCTCTGAAATATCTGCTTGAGTTCTTCCCAGATACTGTGAAACTAGGGCAGAACAGGGAAGGGAAGACTGAACCTAACTGAGCCTTTGTCACCTGTAAGGCAATTTGCATAAACTCCAGGCGCTCATCCAACAGCTGTTCCTTAAGCACAGAATGTGGCCATTGCCAATTCCAGACTCTGACAACTAAAATATCTAAGTAAAAACCTACTTATGCTGTTCCTCTCGGCTTCTTCTTCTTCTCTTCTTCCATTCTCTACCATTGCAATGTTTAAAAGGGCAAAACATAAAGTACAATTGTGCCCTAGTTATTGCTTAAAAGTAGGACTTACAAGGAGCTGTAGCTCAATTTGAGCCATACCTCATTCCCAAAAGTGTTTAGCTCACAGAAAATTCATTTGAACAGCTTCTTTCCCTTTAACAAATGGAGGAAAAAAACCATGATCATGACCAGAAAGTTTATTTGTCAGGCTTAATAAGAAGGCTACATCAGGACATATCCCTACAGACTGCCCTGTCTTACTTGACACTTCAGGCATCAGATATCAGAAGGGACATCCTGTCAGGTACAATGAATGATTGTAGTTGAAATCACAACATGGTAAGATTTCAGGGTTTAGATCAATGATTCTTAAACTTGACTAACATGCATTTCCTATGCCTGGAGTCTCCCTTAGATATTCTGAGTTAGTGGTGTTGAGGCACGGTCCAGGAGTGTGCATCTGTAAGGATTGTGCAGTTACTGAAGATTCTGGTAGGTTGCAGCTAGCTCAGTACCATCTCCCTAGTTGAAAGGATGAATCAGATGTGGATAATTTCTCATCCTTTGCCCTGCACAGCACCTTACAGGATCTCTCATAGCCCATCAGAGACAATAAGATGGAACCTTTATTACAATTTTACAGATGAGGAAACTGAAGATCCCAAAGATCTGCTGAAGGTCAGATGCACATTAAGTGAGAGATTGGAAACTCCAAACAAAGCCTCTAATGTCACTCACTATAGTTTTCATCACAGAACCACAGCTTCCTCCAATCTTAAAGTCTAAGATGAGCAGTCATGCAGCTGGTAAGCATTGCTACCTAGAATCGGAGAAAAACATTGGATCCAGGCTGCAGTTACTGAGTATAACCCTTTATTTGTAGAGATAAAAATATTGAAGTCCACTAACTTTTGCAAGATCCTATAGCTATTAGCAGGACTATTGTTCATATAGACAAAAAGAGAGACAGATATAAAGGAAATGTACATTTCCTTCTTAGAACTTCCATGGAAGCCAATGTAATAGCTGCAAGAAAGCATCTGTGTATTTGGAAGACTCCCCACTATATTGAGAAATGGGCCGTGGCAAGCTATAGCCATTCAAATCACTGGGGTGACCTTGCATGTCCTTTATGAGTGTGCCAACCAGTCGGTGCCTCATGTTATGAATGTGTATATGTTTGTGTGTGTGCTGGTTGATTGCAAAAGGGATATTCAAGCAAGCAACAGCCTGTGTACATCTGGCAAAAAAAAAAAAATCCCTGGAAAGTATTAACATAATTATATGGCCAGGCTGTTTCTTACCTGGAGGTAAATGCAGACTCCACAATCCCTGTCAGTTGTAACAATTATTCATGATACGAAATGTGCAAAAAGAGGTCCCTCCTCTCTCATTCTTTCTAATTCTTTAGCCTTCTAGCATAGCTAGAGATTCACCTAACTCTTATAGAACAGAAACAAACTTCAGATCCATGTCAAAACCTGCTGGAGAGAATGATTTACAAACTCCAAGCAGAACACTGGTGTAAACAAGATAATGCACATTAATGCCTAGCAAGCCAATTAGTATTCAGTTATTCTGAACAAGTCTGACCTTGATGCTTAAGGATCTGAACAGAATAGACCCTGTAGCTTAAAGAAAACACCACCTCTTCCACTCAAATTGGCAGGTCTCCAAGGTTCAAAGGCTCAAGAAGCACTCTTCCTCATAAAGGTGCACAAAACAAAAACCATCTCAACACTAGTCTCCCACTTCAGAACTGATGTCTCCTTGCCTTTGAGCCCACAAACACTTTGATGACTCTCACCTTTGATCTAAATTTCTAACGAATCTAAGTTTATGGCACATTCCAGAGTCATCTTTCACTTCGAGACCTCTGAGGGTTTAAAAGATCTTAAGATGAAGAATCACACACATTTCTTTGGATATTTCTTCAACTGCTAACTCAAAAGAAGAAAGTTGATCTGTAATTGCCATGCTCATTAGCATTGTATCTGCTTTCTGAGATCCTTCTCCTGGGGATACAAATGTCAAACAGAGCTTTTTAGAGTATATTACCTCTCCAGAGTGGTGAGGTGGGCACTCTGGGAAGGTGTGTGACCCATGAAAGCCCACTGGAGTGGGGCTTTTTACAGTTTAATGTGCATAGGAATCTCTGAACTTTGAGAATGGAGGTTGTGACTCAGTGGGCCTAGAACAGAACCTGAGATTCTGCATTATTATGAACCCCCAGGTAATAATGCTACTGTGAGTTCCAAGGCCAGCAGAGCATAGCATCACACCAGTTCAATTGTCCATGAAACAAGTATTTCTTCCAAAGGAAGTCTCGCTGCCTCCTGTAACACCAATCCATTCATGTCCAGCATAAACAAGTGTTCCGAGATATTTTTGTTTGTTTGTTTGCTCAATAATTTGTTTATTGTTTATTTTTCAGAGAGTATAGTTTTCACACTAGAAAAAGTAGATAGAGACAAATCCAGTTTCTGTGGTATTAATAGTCCTTGCTTCTTCTTTTACTATCAACTGGTACAGAGCACACTAAGGCAGATATGATAATATTCTTCCCCAGAAGAGTTTCAGGAGCAATTGACTGATCTCTGAGTGCAGAAAAAGTAGGTTTTTCCATTAGGCAAAGATAAAGCAATCAACTGAAGGAGATAAGCATTTTTTTAAAATGCTCTTGAACTAGAGGTGTAGCTCAGTGGTAGAACACTTGCCTAGGGTATCAGTCAGTGTTCACTAGAGGAACAGACCTAATGCAAGGTATATAAATATGTAAGGATTTACAAGGTAGGCTTACAATTGCCACTTCAGAGTCAGGTATGAAAGAGCACAAAAGGGCTGTCTGTGTGCTGGAGGTCCAAAGGGTCTAGTCAAACATCAAAAGATGGCAGCTCACTGTAATGTCCCATACAAGTCCACATGAGGAGGACAAAGGGTCTGCTCTGGAAGCCAGGAGATGATGTCCAGGGTGAAAGTCAATGCTAGAGTTTCTCTAAAGAAACAGAAGTGAGACTGCTTTGTTCCCCTTTTATTCCAATCAGGCTACAAACCTATGAGTGGTGCCACTCACACCCAGGGTGGGTCTTCTGTCTTCAGTAAATCCCTCCTGCCGCACCCAGAGCTATGCTCATCCCATCAGTTGGGAATTTCTTACTTAAGTGACAGTTAATTATCACATCTAATGTGTAGGCAGCCCTAATAACCACAAAAATAGAAACAAAAGCAAAATTTTTCTTGAAGCTTTTCTTTCACAGACATTGTCAAAGTAGAAGTTAGCTTAGTCTCCAGCCTATCTTTCTTCAGGGTACACACATCCCCATGTGTCTACATACAAGTGCCCACATGCACACACTCACGCAACACACACATATCATATTTCCTAGGCAATTTCCCTGAAATTGTTTGGAAGGCTCTGTGATCCATCTGTTTATAACATCTACTCACCATTCGTTTTCAGGTTTCCAGGCCAATAACAATAAAACAGTAATAATAATAATAACAATAATAATAATAATAATAAAGTTTAAATCTTTAAATGAGTACCATTATCTTCCACACTTTACGGATAAGGACTGTAACATGTGTGCAAGACCAAACAATTGGATCAAGAGCATACATTTAATAAGCAGAGCTGCAGATAAACACAGATTCTGGCATCAGAATCCATGATCATAATTATTACATGCTATTCTTCCATAACCTTTTTATCACTTCACCCAAAAAAAAGGGGGGAAAAAGTCTGATTATACTCTTTATCTTTTACACTGGATGGCTCATTAAAACCAGAGCCAAAATAATTAGCAACCAAATAAATTAGTTTCCTTTCCAAGAGAGTGTTTTGAAACATTCCCCTGAGGTGAGGGAAAATATTTGCATTCTGTCCCTGTGGCTGCCGTATGTGCAGTGAAGTGCATTCCCCTGCAATGGGCTGAACCCTGGTAAGAAAGCAAATTAAGAGGAAAAACACAACTCTCACTCTCACAGTAAAATATGTTGATTCTTCTTGCCTCCTTACATTTAAGTAAGTTCTATCCTCTCTTTTGGAGTTCAGAACTTAACTGCCCAATGGAGCTTCCTTCATAACATCAACCCAAGTCATTTCTCATTTTCTGGATAACTGTGGTCAGTATTATCAAGATCTCTCTGCATGCAATTGACTGTATGTATCATGTGTTTTCTTTTGTTTCACATATCCTATTCTATACTTTGTACACTATAATGTATTATTCTACACTAATGTACACTATATATTTTGTACAAATATTTATTCCTAGAATACTGTATAGTAATTTTGGTTCTTTGTATATACTCGAGTAAAGGAGATAATCATGCTTTATTGGAAAAACATCGTCATTGTCCTTCCCTGAGGTTAACAGAGGTACTGTGATTATCTAAGGTGGTTAGTATATCAATTTAACTGGGCCTGCAAAACTTAGGTCACAGGTTCTCTCCGCAACCTAGATATTTGTAGCATGACAAAATTACCCAACATCCACGAGAACCCAACTAACCATCTCATATCAATACATATTGATCATGAGGGCAAGTGACACAAGCTGGATGAGAGCAAATTTATGATCTGCAGTCTTGAGAAAACACCCTCAGAATCTAGGCTCTGATAAAGGCTCAGAAGAGCCATCTTCATAGGTAAATGGCAGCGCTTATTTTTAAAGTTTGATTAAGGCATTGTGGAAATCTACTCTAGTAAGTTTTCTGGAGGTAAGCGGGACAAATTCCAAGAAAAACTACTAAATCCCATTTTTTTTTTCCTAGGTTAGTAATTCACTTCTGTATTCCCTGGGAATGCATGAAGTAGAAAGTGTTTAAAAGAGTTAATGTTGAACATTTGCCTCATGAGTCAGGCTGAAAAGAAACAGGGAAATTGTCATAAGACCTATTTTTGGAGCCCTTAAAGAAATAAGGTCTGTGATAGTGCTTGGAATATATTTGGTCAGGCTAACCTAATTTTTTCATACAAGGTGACATACTCCAGGATAATATGTTTTGACTCTGCTCAGACTTTGATGCCATCCTCCATGCCATACTTATCGACAGACTGGGCAAATAGATAAGCTGAAGACAACTCCAGGTTCTTATTGGTAGGTCAATATTAACCAGAAAGACCCACTCAGCAAGGAAAGTATATTTACAACATTTTGATGGATGCAATACTCTGTCATTTACCTAAATGTGGACATCAGAACACATTGATATCAGGATATTGCATGACATCCTGTGGGCAGAGTCATGGGAGCAAATGATGCCATTTAAAGAAAATATCTTCTCACCACTCATAAGAACTTCTTTGGTGAGATTTAAAAAGAAACAGATGTTTATCAGTTAAGAATATGAGTTACATGAGAATAAAGCAAAAATAATTTACCAGATTAGGCTACTTTTTGTAAATTCTGCCCTTTGTTTTCCTAATGGCATTTTTTTCAAAAACACTAATAAAACATATTACCATTTTCATATTTGTGTACAAATTCCTAATATTTAGAAACTAAAAACTGGGCTCTGAAGCAGGCCATACATCTTCTTGGGACACTGGAATCTGTCTAAAGAGTGCAAATAGCCTTAAAGAGTGGGAAATAGAGTGAGGGACTCTGCTAAGGAGAGGGACACTCCCAACACAGTGATGTCATTATCATTTACATAAAACCAATCAAAAGAATGTTATTTGGAACTAATCAGAAAGTTACTGTTTAAAAAGAAAGGAAAATTACTATTTTCAGTCCTTCATTTGAATCTGGTATCATTCACATGACCATTCAAAAGTTACTCTTTTCAACCCTAACACTAATCCTAACCCTAACTCCTAACCCTAATTCCTAACTTGAATTCTAACCCTTTTGATTGGGCACAACCAATCAAAAGACACTATTTCTGATCCTTCATTTACATGAAACAGAAAGCTAGAAGTTTTTGATAGGATAATTTATATGTGGTGTGATGTCAAATGAGTGCTTAATAGGACAACTTTCCCAATACCTTGTTTGGATGAGAGATTACTCAGGAATTTTGGATATAAAAGACCCCTTTTCCTTATCTTAGGGACTACTGGAAACCTATTTACCAGGCTGTTCTTATTCTGCAGTAAATGTACACTTTAACTCCCTTTTCCATGTGATTCATCCAATTCTTTGTTCAGAAAACCAAGAACCTGGAAAGATGCCCCTAAGTACCCTCCAGCCATGAGCAGCCTCCTCACCACCCCTGAAATGCCACTCATTTGCAAGGGAGACCGAGTCTTACACCCAGAGCCCCTAGAGTCTGTGTTCTTTGGGGGGCATAGTGGGATTGGCAAATTCTCCTCTCTGACCACTATCCCCACCTGCTGTACATTTCCCACCTCTTTACTTTGTGCTCTCACTGTGACCTCCAGGTTCTCACGCCCTCCAGGTAAAACCAGTTCATCATTCTGGTTTTGGTTGTTACTTGTCTCCCTCTCCAGTTTAATTCCTTAAATTAATATTTTTAATACTATATGTATTATGATCTCAGGAATTCCTGATTCTCTTTTACTGGTGTGGCAAGGAACAAAGGAATTCATTTATGGGGGAGAAATTTGAAAATGTTAAATCACTACAAGGACTTGATCTTTATTTTTGCCATTTTGTCTAGCATCCATGATGGTGCTTAGCATACGGTACATACTCATTAAATGTGTTTTGAATGAATAAACAAATAAATGGGAATGTGTTCTATTTTAAACATCAAAGCCAGGTTCATCAGGACTGACGTTCAGTCCTGAAAAAATGAAAATGGCCTTAATTAACTGCTTTGTTTAGAATAAGAATTACCTTAAGATTGTTCAAATGAATTGTTTGACTCGATTACCAAAACAAACCTCCAAGGTATGTAATATTAGTATCATTATTTTACAAATAAGGAGGTTAAGACAGTCAAAAGCCCAAGGGCTCGCAGCAGTTTGCAAGCAGCAGATTCAGCCTTCAAACCCAAGTAGTCTCACTCTGAAGTCTGTACTTTCAACTACTTTGTTCTGCTACCACTTGACAAAAGACTACTTGATGACTTTTTCTATCTGTACAACAAAGCCCAAAATATGAACAAAGACCAAAATAAAGGATAAATTATAGAAAATATGGGGATAGATCTTTCACAAAAGAGAAGGGAACTAAGAGATGGTGGGAGGAGGACAGAATGGAGAAAAAGTGAATCAAAAAAGAACGAAGCAGTGCTGTGCACACGTGCCAACTCCACACAAGGAATAGTATCAATGGACACTACAAACATGCACTAAGAAAAAAATGAAAATTGAAAAATGATTGAATAAACATAGCCCAATCTTCACATTTTCTAAGTAATTTGCTACAGTACATGATGACAAACTACAATTGTAATTTTTTTCTCTTGCTTTTATATAACCTAGAATGGTGGGTTTTCACCTGGGTTGCACAATAGAATTATCTGTCTAGGAAAGCTTAGAAAATCCAGATGCCCAGGGTGTTGTCTGTCAGAAGAATTTTACCCAGTTTTCTCCTGGAAGCAATGTTTTTAAAAAATATTGTATGAAGAACCTTTCACGTGATTCCACTGCAGCTGAGTTTGAGAATCCGTTGTATAACTTCTTACCAACTTGACTGCATGAAACTTTTTGTCTCCAGCTTCAAGTTCCTGTCATTCTTTGTTATTTAGGGTATCTCATTCTTGTCCTCTCTACTCCTCTAACACAAGCTTGAATTCTTCCTTCACCAGAAAATCTGGCTTATGCAAACAAATGGAAAAATATTTACACTGCAGAATCAGCTTAAGAGTACTGAATGGTATTAGATCCAATTGAAAGCAAAATTACTATAAGACATGATTTGAAACACATTCATTTCTTCTGAACACTTAAAGAAACAAAATCCTGAAAACTTAGCCATCACTTACAGTTCATCTTTTAAACAAATAGCATGATGATGTGTATGTTGGGTATGAACATGCTTTGCTAATTTTTGTTATTAAAAATACTTCATACTTCTAAAATTCAAAATAATTGGGGGATGTTATTCTCTATCAATCACAAAATCAAATTTCATTTAAACAGAGATTTAAATTTTTTCCCCATTGGAAAGGAGGAACTTTCATTTATTTTTTTTTATTTAAGAGATAAAAAGACACAGAAAAGAAAAACAAAAAGCAAAAGAGACAGACAAACAAACAAACAACAACAACAAGCCCAATAAATAACAGTATAGGCTTACAAAACAAGATGATAGTAATTTGACAATGGTTGTAATATTGCATATTGCTACCTTCAAAAGAATTGCTTAGATTACCAAATATAGACATGTAAAACTGATTTAATCATATGAGTATTAACTTTTCTTTTCCAAGAACTAATGCAATTAGTAGTATCATCATTTTAGCTATCTTTTGTATATGAATACAAATTTAGGGAGGAACTTTTAAAAATTTGATTCTGGTGAATTGAAAATATCATTGCCATCACACCCTCAAAGGAATTTCTCTTTGGAAAAAAATAAAAGCAAGAAGGTGATTTACTTAACAGATATCAAAATGCATTTTATAACTCTTCCTCTTTCCCACTGTCAACACACTGTCAATTTTGGAGGCAGGTTAGTCCTCAAAGGGGCCATCCAAGAGACAGGTAGCAGCATTTATAAGGCTCTCACTAGGTGTTTGATACTTGAGGAAGTTTAGAAATGAGCATGTTCTACACTTTGAAAAACAAAGTCAGAGTGCTTAAATGCCACCTTTTCAACAATGCCCAGGGGTCTGAGAATTAAACATACTCTCTAAAGGAAAATGAAAATACAAATCAAAATTGTTGGGGAAAATCATTAGTGCCCTCCAGCAGCTAAGAAGTAAGGCATACATGCTGCATTCAAGCCCCCGCAGGCTTAGGGCCATTCATTTAGAAACCAGGTTTAACACAAGCTGGCATCTGAAAGAAAGAGCAGAGTACCTCCCTGTGTAAGAGATAAAATCCGCTGCCTTCAAGCTCTTTTCCCCCTGGCCACTGCCTCTCTCCCTGCTCATATGGAGGATTTTAGAGATCTGTCTGTTGGAGCTCTGGAATCTCTCCCCAGCTCTCCCTCTCCTCCTTCTAACTTGCAGCTTTGCTGTGTTAACCACCAGGCTTTTATAACCACACACACCAGAAACATAGTGGCAGTGAGGGTCATTCTGTTCAAAACTAGATTAAGAAAACACATGGTCTTCTGTAAATAAATTCTAAAACTGACCAAAGGAAATTAAGTACTGATTCCTGTGTGGAATGTGCCATTCTAGTGGGGAAACCATTATTGTATAATCCACATTATAAAATGTCTACATAAGACTATAGGAGGAATATGGAAGTATTTGCTTTTCTCTTCATCCGTTACAATCATGATTATGCATTTTTATCCTGAAGTTCAATATTTACTCATTTATCCTTTCAGCTAGTATGTTTTGGAGCCACATATACAAGTAAGACACAGTGCTAAATTCTGCAAGAGAATCTAACATTATAAGACCCAAACTTTTTACTTGACTGGCTTACATGTGTAGATACTAAATCTCTTGACTTCTGGAGGGAAAACCATCTGAGTTCAAATATCAGCTCTGGTTATTAACCTTGGGTGAGTTCATTCATCTCTCTGAGCTCTGGCTTGTTTGTCTGTGAAACTGAGATGATAACAAGAATAAATATTCTATGAGGGTAGGTATGAGGTGGAGTAGACTGAGAGCCACACAGGCTGGCACAGAGAATAGGAAAGCCAGATCATTAGCCTTGAGAATGACAGTTCAGTGTGAGCCATAAATGACCTGGAAATAAAGTTTGGGACCAGATTACCCAGGGCCCCGAATGCCAGGCTGAAGAATGTATTTATTTAAAAAGCAATGGGACAGCATTCTTTGTGCACATGTAGGGCCGTGAATAGTACGTGCTTCAAAAGGATAATTTCATATGCATTGTAATGGAGGACCTCAAAGTAAACTAGTGGCAAAGGAGCCGTTTATCAATTTTCTACAAACAATCCTGAGAAAAACAATGTAGAATCTCAATCTAATCATGAAAAAACATCAACCAAATTCAATTGAGATGAAATTTTATGAAATATTCAGTCTATATTCTTCAAAATTGCCTAGGAAAAGATAAGGAATGTCTGTGGAATTGTCAATGATTGTCAAGAACTAAGGATTAATAACAACTAAATGCAAGGTAGGATCCAGATTGGAACCTGGAATAGGTAAATATATTAGTAGGACAACTTGAGAAATTCAAAGACAAGCTATAGTTTTTGTTAATTATATTGTATCAATGTTAATCCTGATAAATATTTCAAGTTAGGCAAGATGTCAATATAAGAGAAGGTGAGTGAAAGATACATAAGAATCATCTGTATTATTTTTGTACCTTTTCTATGAATGCAAAATTATTTCAAAATCTAAAGTTTTTAAAGTGAAGTACAGGCAAGAAAAGATGAGGACTTGAACCAGGTTAGTGTCTCTGAGAACAAAAAAGAGAGGAAGCAGAACTGGTAAAATCTGGTAATTGACTGGGTTGGTAGGGTAATGAAGGAGTCAAGGGGAATCTAGTAAAAGCCTAGTGACTGTGAAATCTATCATTTGTAACCTGAGGAAGTTCAGGGGATGTATAGAGTTTGAAGGAAAGCTATGAGGGCTGTTACACAAATGTCGAATTATAGATGCTAATAGAATATTCCAGAGTCGAGTTTCTACTGGAAAATGGATAAGTAAGACAAAAACAGGGTTAGAGATGCAGGTTACTGAATCTTTTAACATACAGGAAAGAGCTCTTTTTTAAAAAAAATGTAATTTGAAGTAAGCTAAGGTTCCTGAACACAAATTCTTACAGTATAGTGGAGGTAATTCTTGATGGTAAATCAAAGGAAAAAGAAAACATAAAAAAGAGGGAAACACATTAATCTCATGTTTTGAGATTTGAAACAAAAAGAACTTGCTTGATCTGTCCAATTTTTGATACGAAATCTCAGTGTGATGTAAAACAATTTAACTGTGCTTTTTAACCAGTAATTTTAAAGGTTAAATCATCTCAAGTAATCTAGTTCTCTATAGAATGCTGCAGACCGCTTATAAGGAATGAGAAAGAGCAAGACAGTTTGATTTTCATGAATTTCAGGAAAATCTGCTCAAAAGTAATACGGTGGTTCTCAATTTTCCTAGAAAAAAATAACTTCACATTTGATTTTCTGAGTGTGCTCTTTCAATGATCCTATGTGTGCTTCTATTCATGTCCAGCTGTATGTCTGTATGTCCAGGAGCATTAACTAACATATCCATAAACTATATACAGAAGTTAGTATTCACTGAGTACTAAGTGTCTCTAGATAGATTCATGAATTCTAATCTTGATAGCAAATCTTCAAGACATTATCATCTCAATTTTACAAATGAAGACATTGAGTCTCATAAATATTAATTAATTTGCCCCAGACTTACCCCGTTGCTGTTGCCACTTTCTGAAGCAATTCTGAAAGTCCTCTCTCATATCTTTAGTCACACTGTCATAGCTGCCTTGATATCATGAATTGATTCAAAATATTTATGCTTCATGGTTACTTGGACTTTGGGAAGAGCCAAAAGTCACATGGTGCCTGATCTGGTTAATAAGGTGAATGAGGACACACTGCAATGCTCTTATGAGCCTGCCTTTCTCTAAACTCTCAGGAGAAGCATTCATTGTACTTTTTTTTAATCACACTTCATAAAGACATTCACAAAAGAGGCACTCCAGAGCTGCTTCAGAAAGTGACAAGAATAATGGAATAAGTGTGTTTGAATCAATGAGAAATGTTCTAAGGGGCATTAATGACAACGTGTCTTCCAGGTAGTAATTTGTAATGTAGACATCCACAATGTATTTTTATCACCCCTTATACATTTAGCATATTGAAGCCTCATAAAACATGAGCTAACATGTTAATATATTTTTGTTTGTAATTGGCATACCATTGTACATATTTATAGGGTACGGTGCAACCATTCAATACATACATACAATGTGTGGTGATCATTTGGAGAAATTGGTATATCTGTCACTTCTTTATTTGAAGATGTTCAAAATCCTCTCTACTGTAAATTTATACTTTGGTGAACCTACTTTGCAAATGAAATCACCTGTGATCTATTTCCTGAGCTTTCTGGGGGAGTAATCTGGAAAGTAGCCTCTCCATGAGCCTCCCTTTAGAGAGTTCCTCTCCCCCAGCTCAAGGTGATTCATAAGGTCCTGCTGTGTTCCCCGGACTTTGCTTCTGGGGCCTTAATGAAGTCAATCGGAACAATTCCTTAAAATTTGAGATGGTAACTTAGGAAATCATTCAGACTCAGTGAGTAAGAAAGCTTCAAGGCATGAAACTTAGAAAGCATCAGTAGTCAAGTTCTCTGGAAGTTTGTACTTGAAAAATAATGAAAGCTAAAATATAGATTGAAAATGAAGTATAAAATGACTTAAAGGAGTTCTATATTATTGTTTACCTGGTTCCTCTTGTTGCATTGTCTCAAAAGTACAGTACCACTGCCACTTTTAACTGATATTATTTACCAATAGACTCCCTGTTTTCATGAAGGTAGTTAGAACTGGATTTCTATTCACTGCTACTGTAAGAATCAGGACTGATACTCCTACGGATTCTGCCTGATTAAGAGGACTGAGCTCCAACTTACTCTTTTTAAGCTATCTTCAGAGCATTCTTGTTCCCTAGGACAAGATTTGCTGAATTCAAGCTCTTAAAAGCAGGTTCTCAGTCTCCCCACTCCACCCATCATTGGTCACAAGTAGGTCATATAATATCTAATCTAGAGCTGGAATTTGGGGTCACATAAAAACAGGTCTTCTTTTCAACCTGACCTGGCATGTGGAATTTGGTTTTCAAAATATACAGTCTTTTCTTAAGACAAAAAAATGAATATACTTTTTGGATGTTTCAGAAAAAAGTTTTGGAACCAGACAAATTTGGATGTACTTTCTTCTCTGCCACATGCTAATTTTGTGGCCTAGGAAAAAATTGCTTAGTCTTTCTGTACTTCTCTGTAAGAACTGCTACTGAACAACTTTCAACATCCTAGTCATGGTACCAAACATTTTGTAGGCTATCTCCACAAGTTAGCTACTATTACCCCAGTTTACAAATGAGAAAACTGAAGTTCAGAAAATTTAAGTCATTTGCCAATGAGCATTTCACAGTAGACACTAAAATTCACATTTAGCCACCAAATGACTGGACATGATAACACCTATCTCACAAGAGTGTTGTAAAGACTGAGTGTGATACAGCAATGGGTCTGCCATTCCATGTGTGATAATAATAATAATGATAATTTACCCCCAAAGTCAACTCTATTTTTTTCATTTTCACTTTCTTTGCTTACTTCCAACTTCAAGCTATAGACACCAACAATGGTTATTTGAAAAGCAGATGTACATTCACCAGAATTTGGTATCAGTTAGGCAGTGTTTTTATCATTGTTTTGCCTTCTTTTAATATTTATACCAAGAAGACAGTCAAACTAACCTTTCCGTAGGCAGTAGCCACCAAATAAAGATGGGTAAACCAGAGGGCTAAAAGCAAACTACTGTATCTCCTTTCCATGGGTTAGGTGCTGACTTTCTTCTCAAAAACACAGACGCTAGGAGGTGAGGTGGAAAAGGTCCTCTTGACTGCTGCAGCAGTTCACTCCTGGCTTTCTGCAGAGTTCTCTGCACACTACTTCCCATTTTAACTCTTCATGCCCCTTGGTTTGTCACTCCTGCTTCCTAGTTACTTGAGCCCACAGTATCCATGGCTTGCATTGTGAACAAACATATTTTGCACACCAAAAAAGATAAATTGTATGTGCTCAAGAAATCAGGAATCTGATCCTTTGGTGATATTAATTAATTAGGTAACAAAGTTTTTCTACAGTCCTCCATGGTCCAGATTGCTCCTTCTTCTTTCCTACTTTGATTGGGATTTTTTCATCAGTTTTGGCCCTGATAAAAGTGAAAATTAAAAACCTTCTCACACTCAATATCAAATGCTTTTTCCCTATGCTCAGATGTCTAGGACAAAGTTTCTCCTATTACTTCATTTCACACATGAATATTGTCTGCTTCTCTTCTAAAGAAATAAAGGAGAGAAGTGTAGAATCTGTCCCAGCATTTGAAGTACATCAGCTCACTAAAAATGTCACAAAGCACCTGCACATTTCAGAGGTGGCCATAGAGAAGATGGGCAGTTTCAGGGTAACAATGTCCCTTATTCTACTTTCCATTTAAAAAATGACTTGTGGGCAGGTTATTTTTACATTAATATAACTCATCTCTTCTTCAATTTTTCTGTGTCAAATGAACATTGTAATTGACAATGATTACTTTTGGCTGATCTATTATGGATTCAAGCAAACTAAATAAAAATTAATTGAAGAAATTGAAATTACTTCATGATGTAGTGTGACTGCTTATTCTGCAACCAGTTTCAATGAAAAGCTGGAATACATACTCAAATGTTCTGACCACAACATTATCCATAAATGTGTTTACATGGTATGGCTGTGTCTGCATCAGAAAAGATGTTTAGCGTCTGGGAGGAAAGAAAATACTGCACTTAGTGGAGAATGAATTATTTAATTTGCATGAGATTCAGTTTCTTCATTTGTAAAATTGAGGTAATTTCTTGAAGCTTTGATATCAAATTTAGAGTTCGTGAGTATATCTAGATTTATTTGGTATTCAGTGAATGTTAACTTGATATATTGCATATGTCTAAGTTTGTTAATGCTACTAAACACACACAGATGTGCAATAGATGCACACACTCGGAATCATATGAAGAACATACTCAGAAACTCAAGCTCTGCCAAATCTCAGAAAATTATAACAACTCACTCGAGTTGCCGCAGCGGCATTCCATTCTACAAACAGCAGAGCTGTTAGAGGATGGGGAGAAAGCTCACTGACACTTCGATGACTTGGATTGATTACACTGAGAGCCAAAACACAGTAGCAGAAATGCTCACAAACTTTTTCTCCTTGTCTTCAGTTAGAATTAATAGTGCTATTCATTTTGAGTGACCCTAAACAGTTTTTCGCATTTGGATAGTGCTTGTACAGCCATTAGATTGACTCTCTGGGAACAAATGGGAAAACAAATCAGTAATAGGCTTTACCTTTGTCACTTCCTATCAGTTTCAGCTGGCACTGCCTTTCCATTACTGGTCTTCAAGAAAGCATGTGACCCCACAGGCAGATAACCAATTTGAGTCAAAACAGTTAGCTTCACTTTTCAGCATTTCCCCCAAATTTGCTCCTAGAAGAGTGGTATGGGTAATGGGATGAATTTTCTAATCAGAAAAACTTAAATTAGAATCCCAGGTGGACCATCTCATGGGCTAAGTAACTACAAATTGTACAACTTTCTGAGTGACAGTTTCCTCATCTAAAGTATTTTCTACCATAAAAGTTTTTTCTTACAATTTCATGTCATGTCTATAAAGCACCTATTGTAGGGTCCAGCAAATAATAGCCAATTGATAATTTCCCATAAAGCATTATTAGCATTTTTTCAACTCTATGACACTGTGTTCAATGACTATTAATTCTAGAAGCATTCCTATCTAACAGAGCAAAGATAAAAGAAGTTAATGTCCTCAATAAGAAACACTAAATACAGATTCATTTAATCAAACACTGTATTGATGTGCCTATTGAAAACTCATGAATTTTGCATATACTAAACCCATCCTCTAACACAATAGATAAAACATATAGTAAACGCTATTTTTAGATTTCACTAATAAGAGAACTTTTCTAATAGGAGGATTTTCATTAGTAAGGAGACTTTTTATTTACAAATCTGCTTTGTTTACCTGATGTCCAAATGTTTCTAAAAATTTCAAGGAAAATAGATTATAATTAAAGCAAAGTTTTTCTCAGGATAATTTTCTTCTCTGTAAATTAGGGAGGATGATTATTTAAATGGGTTATTGTGATGTGTAATTCTAATAAAACTTCTAAGCAAAATTTAAACTGTTTTGTAAGTTGTGAGCTTTTTATATTATTATGTCAAATAATGGCTATTCTTTGTAATACCATTACCCAACTCAGGAGTTTTCTAAGTACTTCTCCAAATCATATTGATTATTTGTACTGCAAAATTTAAAATACATGTTATTTTAAGTAGTTCAAGCAAATTACACATACCGCTAAAGGAGTAAAACATAGTAAAAATCTTTCTAATATACCAGAGAAAAACCTAATATTTAAAAAGTCAAAATAAAGTTATATGATGAACGAAAAATTTATTACTAGGTGATGAATCAAATTCCTTTGTTTTGCAGTACTTATCAGTAACTGATGAATCAAATTATTTTGTTTTGCAGTATTTTTATACCCAATATGTTGAGCAATCATTTCTTACACAAAGCCCGAGACACCCAGTGAAATGTGCTAACACAATTCTCTGCTCTGCAGAAGTAAGAAACTCTTGCACAACTGTGCTTTCTTGATCTTGAAGTCATCAACTTTCGATTCATAAATACAAATTGATATCTAAAATCTATCAATTTCATTGTAATTTTCTGTATCTACTAAAATTACTTGAAGCAATAATTATTAAAGTATTTTCCCCAGCCAGGGATTGTGGCACATACCTGAAACCCAGCTACTTAGAAGGCTAAGACCAGGAGATTTAAGTTCAAGGGCAGTCTGGGCAACTTAGCAAGACCCTGTGTCAAAGTAAGATGAAAAGGTGTGGGAATGCTGCTCAGTAGTAGAGATATTGACTAGCATCTGCAAGGCCCTTGGTTTAATCCTTAGTAACACACACACACACACACACACACACACACACACTGTCAAAAGCTGTGAGTTTTATCTGCTTAGGATATATGTGCACAATTTCGCATGTTACTTCAGGAATTGGTCACCCACCAAACTGAGGGTAAGCACGTTTTTATACCGAAGAAGCAGTTTGTGCCATTGAGTTTTGGAAAGTGCAAATGGTAAAGTCTAGTTATATCATACCCATCTTTTTATACCCTGTGCCTAGTACAATAAACTGACAAGGGTAGGTTCTCAGCAAATATTGGATCAAAGAAACAGCAAAAAACTTAAGTATAAAAAATATGTGGAGAGCAAACAGAGAAGCCCTGTTTCTCTACTTACATGAAGGGATAACCAAATTTCCACCTTATAAACAACACTCCTTGTAAGATAGGCAATCTGTGAAGCTCCGCTGATACTTTTAGCACTATCAGCTTACTCTAGGGGCTTAGAGCTAACACAGTTTCACATAGTGACTGATTTACAGCAAAGAAAAAAATTGTTCCTGAGATGTATGAGCCTCTAGAGAGCACAGCTTTTACTTTGTTGAGCTGACTGATGTGTCGATCTTCACAGGTAACATGCTCATTTGCTGGGTGATGACATCACAACTGTTTTCTGCAAATTACAGAGGAGAGGACAGGGCCTTTCACCCACTAAGACTCTCTGACACCTGCCCTGGAATGTGTACAGAGAGAGGTATTCACTCACTTTCTTCTCCTGGGGCCAAGAGTATTTCCTGAGACAATAGTTTAACAACATAAGTTATCACAATTACTAATTCCTTCTGTCTGTTAATTTCAACCAGCCCTAAAGTCCTTGTTGGCATTGCCTGTTTCCCTTACCTCATTGATATCCCAATTTAATTCCAAATCTCCAAAGAAGATGTAGACAGGCTCTTGTTTACAAATTTCTACTATGCGTAGATATGAATGTGAGGAGAAAGTACAAGATAAAAGTGTCTCTGGAGAGTAGGAGTAAAGGTTTGTGAGAGAATGGCAACCATGGAAGCTTCTTGTTTTATTCTTTACCCTCCCCCTATTTGTAGCATCTTGTATTTTAATTTTTTTTTTTTGTACCAGGGATCAAACTCACAACTTTGCACTTACCAGGCAAGAGCATGAGCCCCTGAGCTAAATCCCCGGCCCCATCTTGTACTTTAATTTGAGCAATTCCTTTGACAATCAGAAATCATGACAAGCCAAGACAATAGTCGTTGATGCCAAAAAAGAAGGCAATTTGAGGTGTGGGCCTCTTTCTGATTTAAGTGTATGAATAGTTCTTTCAGACTCCCCTAAGTGACATAAGAACACCCAATATTCCAGGGAATGGAAACAAGTTGACAACTTTTGTAATCAAATTTTAACACTATGAACAGCACTGTCCTTATTGATTATTTATCTACTATTTATTTACAAATAGAGTCATTTAGTTCCTCCTTGTTACGGTTGATATATTGTGTCAACTTGAGAAGTTCAGAAGTTTAACTGAGAGACTCAGCAGGGAACCAGAGTTCTTAGTTTGTAAATATCCTCAGCCGGTGCAAAAGAAGGCAAGGAGGTTTTGTGAATGCTACATCATCCCTGGGGGGAGACGGTGGCCTGTGTACAATATAAGGGAGAAAAAGAGTCTTGCTCTTGTCCCCTTTTTGCACTGGCTGCTGCCTTGAAGTGTTGCCCCAGTGTCTTGCCACTCTGTCTTGGAACCAGCTGATTATGGACTGAAACCTCCAAAACCTGTAAGTGAGATAAACCTTTCCTTCCCTAATTTTGGGTGTCAGGTGTTTTGTCTCAGCAGTGAGGGAAGAGTAACCAAGACACTCCTGGTATCTACCTACCCAGTGGTATTTAAAAATCCAGTAAGGCTGGATATGCTTACCTTTTCTGCCACTCTCCCCCCAGTCTCTCCCATCACTGTCACTTGCCTAGCCCCCAAATGGCACCAACTTAAGAAAGTGGTCAAAGGATGTGACCATTTCTTAGCAACTGTCATTTTCCCTTTTGTTGAAGATGCAATTTAACAACTGAAAGTGAAAACTGAGAAGAATGAGCACTTCTGTTATTTGAGACTATAAAAACTTAACAAAATTAGGCAGCTGCCTTCAGCAGACAGTCACAGGCGGCATGAAAATTGTTGGAATAAAAAATAAAACTGTGTTCCTTCAGCCACTTGAATTGTTACAACTTCAGTGTGACACTATGCCCTTCCCTCCATATGTTCACACACACATTCTCTCGTGGATTAAATGCACAGGGTCACTACATGGAATTGCATTTGGTAGCTCAGTTCACAGGGTCTAGACAGTTAATTTTGATCTCTTTCATTTGTAAATAGGAACGTCTGACTAAAAGTAGAATAAGTAAGTGTTCCACACTGTATTAGGTATCACATCACTATTTATTCTAAACCATGACAATTTTGAAGTCTCCGGGGCTGTCTGGCACACAGTCCTGTAGGGACAGACTACGTATGACCTTGACATGTGCAAGTCTACATAGCTTGTGTCCATGAGGGGCTCTCTTGGGTTTCTCAGCCTTGCCTCATTAGTGTCCTTGACAAAGTATACTGGTGATGTAACTTCAGCCAGGCTCTCGGTCTGGCTATGAAGATTGAGATTCTGTCGATAAATTTCATCGCACCACACAAAGACCTGCAGATGTCCTGAAAGATCACTGAAGAGCCAGTTCTGAATTTCAAAGATGCGCATTCCAAGTCTGTAATTACAGAGCTGATGGTGAAATCACAGAAGGTTCCTGGAGAGCACGAAGGAACTTAAATAAGAAGGTATGTTTCTGGTTATAAAAACAATGTTGACTGCTGCTGTGTTCTACACTTTGAAGATAAGAAAAGACAAGTTGTGAAAGCTCGACTTCACATTCAGAATTGCCAGAGAAACAAATTCAAAAGATACAAGACCATTCAAAGCTATTCAGGGAAAATAGAACATTCAGAGACTTATTTAACTTCTTACCCAGTTTGTGGTAGACATTTATTAAATTAAACTATTGTACTGAAAGTACAGAACACTATTAAGTTTTAAGTATGTAGAAACAAAAATCAAAGTCTAGACTTCAAAAAATGCAGCATATAATCTGAAAACCAAATAAATAATTAAATAAATAAATATAAAATCACAACATAAAATTCACCAAATTTGTTGAAAATTTGAAAACTCATTCTCCAATGACTGACTCTACAAATTTTACTTTCTGTAAAGATAGAAGCACTGACCTAAATGATTTATGGAAAATATTTGATAATGAGGATAAATTACTATTACTAAGTTTTGATGTTGCATAAATCAAAGAAAAGAGAATATTGTAAAAAAGGAAAAGAAAGAAAGAAAAAGTACTAGATGCTAAACCTATTTATGGTAATATCAAGTCTTTTAATATTTTGGCTCTTGGTTTCTTCAGACATTAAAGTGGTCTAAAATATTCCTAATGGGTACCGTAGTTTGACAGTAACAACGTGTATTAATCATAGACTATCATTAAACATTTTACATTTTAAATTTCTACCATAGTTTTTTTTTTTTTTTTTTGCTTATTCAATAGGTCAGCTACCATTATGATATCAACACATGGATAAATGCACACAGTGTTTTTGGTTCATTTTTCTTGTCACTGTATTATAGCATCAAACAACTGTACATGCACAAGTATCATATTCACTTTAGGATGTGACAAATGTAATAAGAGGGAGTGGCAACCAGAACCCAAAAGAACAGAATTGTGTAGAAAGGTCCCAGCCAAGGGACACAACCTGAAACAACCAATTCTGCAAAGATTTCTCATGACCAAAACCAGTACTCATGACCTGAAACTCATACTCTACTGACTTAGTCTACAGAGGTCAACCCTTCTTCTAGGAATAGGAAGGAGAACAGACTAGAAAATATTGCATAAGATTGGCTGTGCCAACAGAAAAATAGCTACCATGGTTCATCCCTTTTAACCTCTAGTATTTACTTTTATCCTTTGTCCAGATAAAATGTTTGAATACTCAATACAGAGGTTACACAACATTTCATCAATTAATGCCTCAGAACAAAGTGCTACTAATTAGTTCATCTCCCACTAAAACCTAACTCGCTAGCCATCATTTGTGTCCATCCCATGAAGGAACCTCATTTCTCGAATCAAGAAACCAGAATGGAAATTTTTCTGGTTGCTAGGTCTGCTACATATTTTATAACTAAAGAAACAATTTGAAGATTCTCATGTTCCCATCAGACACACTTCTATGCAGACACTAGCCAGGACTCTAACTAAAATATGAGCTCCACAAGCTCCTACTCTTAATTTGTAAGCTCTGGAGTCATTCTGGGTCTTTGAGGACCACCTTAAATTCAGACCCAGTATTTATAAAACCTACAAAAACTAAGTTCCTTTCTTACCAATTCACAGTCATCCTAGTAAATGGTGTCTGGAAAATGTAGAGGTGGTTTTGGCGTTTGCTGCCTCAAAGAGAGCTTGCCTCCTCTTAACTAAAAGGGCTTTGGGTCTGAGCACTGGCTTGAGTTTGGGAACTGGATAGGAGCCTGTAAATCTCTTACAAGGCAATTCTAATTGGTTTTCTTCCCAGCCAACCTATTTTTTTTTTCCTGCCTACATATTTCAAGAAATACTTACTAGGCTGTCCATCTATTTCATTTCTAAGGAGCCATTGCCAGAGATTCCTGCAGGTCAAAATCCTCTAATTACCATTTTAAACATGATTTTATTATAGTAATTGCATCACCACCTGTTCTCTGTAACTCCACATGACACTATTCCCATTGAGATCAGAAGCCCAATTGCACTGAAACATTCCTAAATTACATCTGCTCTACAGAGAACTGGCAACTCAGAAGTCTTCAAGGATGGTGGTATCCCCCGTATAAGTGCTTTGTTACATGAATTCCTTCATATTTCCCCAGTGTGTGACTGGGGGTGGCTGAGCACATTACCTAATATTTTTAGTCCAACATTCCCATTTCAAGGAGCTTCTGACTCCTACCTCTTCAGAATGCAGTAAAAGTTGTGCTAGCATTTTAATCTCACATATTAACTACAAGTCACCTTTGGGTGCATGTTTAGATCAGCCAGTCCAACAAGCCACATATCCCTACTGAGTCGTTACGCCAGCGCATTAAATTCTGGATTGGGAATGAGTCATTCTCAGTCTAATGAATTCAGCCTTATTTGATTATATTTCATCTCCCTTTCTCAAAGAACTCACTCCAATATATACTTTCAGGTTCCTAAGAATAGATAATATCATAACTATTCTTTTTCAAAAAAAGTATCATACTTAGAACTGTGGTGTATCTCCATAGCAGAGTGCTTGCCTACCTAGCATATGTAAGGCCCTGGGTTCAAACCCCAAAACTGCCAAAAGAAAGGCTACTTATGTGTATATTCTTTCTTTAGTTTTTCTTTTAATATAAATTCAAAGATGAATTACAATTGTAAGAGTTGTTTAAAGAGCTCTAATTCACCTTTTATCCAGTATTAACCTTTTAATTTAATATTTTATTTTTCTCTTTTCATAAACATGGAAATAATATTTTTAAATTACTTATAATTTGAGAGGAAATTACAGACCTTATAGACCTTTAACCCAAAATGCCTCAGTATGCATTTTCTAAGTATGATGATATTCTCTTACATTACCACCATGCAATTGCCAAAATCAAAATACCGATTTGGATATAGTACTGTTATGTCATTCATTGTCCATATTCAAAGTTTACTACCTGTCCCAACAACGTTCTCTATCTCTGTTTTTCCTAGATTATGTACCATATTTGTAAGCAATTGTTTTTTTCTTTTTTATTATTCTGTTAAGTACTGTTAATGTGGGGTCTACTATCTTAAAAATTTTAAGCACAATACAGTATTGTTAACTATAGTCAAAATGTTACATAGCAGGTCTCTACAACTTATTCATCTGATATAATTCAAGTTGTATTCCTGCTGAATAACAGCTTCCCAGTTCTACTTCTCCTCAATTCCTAGACACCAGCATTCTAACTTTCTTTTGTATGAGTTTAACTACTTTACATAGCTCATGTAAGTGGAATCATATGGTATTTAATGCTCTATGACTTATTTCTCTTCATGTAATATTCTTCAGGTTTATTCATATTGCCTTATATGGCAAGACTCTCTTCCTTTTTAGGACTGAATTATATTCCATTGTGTGTATATGCCATATTTTCTTCATATATCTACCATCATAGATATTCAGTTTGTTTCCATATCTATACTCTTGAATAATTGTGCAGATATCTGGTTGAGATTTGAACTTCAATCCTCTGGATACATATCCAGAAGTACAGCTGCCAGGCCATGTGGTGGTTCTGCTTTTAATTTTTTAGCAACTTCAACAATGTTTTTCAGGGCAACTGTATCATTTAACATTTCCACCAACAATGAACAAGTTTCTAATTTCTAGACATCTTCACCAGTATTTACTTTTAAAAACTAGTAACAGTCATCCTGACAGGTAGCATACAGCAATATTTCACTCCACTTTTAATTTGCATGTCTCTGATAATGCATGATGTCGAGCATCATATCATGTACTATTGTGTTAATTGATTTATTTACTGTTTTGCTATTGAGTCCTAGAAGTTCCCTATCTGTTTTGATATCAGTCTTTGGAAATACAAGTACATGGTTTGCAGATATTCTATCCCAATCCATAAGCTGCATTTTACTCTGTTGATTGTTTTCTTAACTGTACAGTAAGGTTTTAGCTTGATGTAGCCCCACTTGTCTATTTTACTTTTGTTGCTTGTGTTTTTCATGTCACGTCCAAGAATTTATTACTCAGACAAATGTCATTAGATATTTCTCCTGTGCTTTTTCTGGAGATTTACAGTTTCAGATGTTACATTTAAGTATTTAATTCATTTCGAGGGCTCTTTGTTATTTATTATATAGCTATAAATTAGGCTCAAATTTTATTCTTTTGCAAGTAGATATCCTGTTTTCCCAAGACTGTTCATTGAAGAAGAGACTGGCTGTTCTTCAATGTGTACTCTTGGTACCTTTATCAAAAATCAGTTGACCATAAATGTGTGGGTTTACTCCTGGGCTCCTTGTTCTGTTTAATTGACCTATATGCCTGCTTTTAATATGAGTAAATACTATTTTAATTACTGTAATTTTGTAATATAGCTTGAAATCAGCAAATATGATTCCACTAGCTATGTTATTTCTCAAGATTGCACTGACTGCTAGGATCTTTTATGATTTTGTGCAATTTTAGACTTTATTTCTACTGCTACATGAAATGTAATTGGAATTTTGATAAGGATTATATTGAATCTGTAGATTGCTTTGGGTAGCATGGACATTTTAACAATTTTAAGCCTTCCAGTCTACAATATGGGATGCCTTGATGTTATGGCTTTAATTTTTTACATTTATGTTCTTTAATTTCTTTCATACATGTTATAGTTTTTAATGTACAGGTCTTTCACCTCCTTGTTTAAGCTTATTCCTAAGTTTTTGTTATTTTTAGCATTATTGCAAATGTGCTTTACTAAATTTCTTTTTTTCAGGTAGTTCACTATTAGCATATAGAAACATGACTGATTATTATATGTAAATTTTGAGTTCTACAATTTTACTTACTGTTATTTCTAACAGATTAGAATTTTTTTTAGAGTCTTTCGGGGTTTCTACACATAAAATTATGTCACCTGAAAAAAATCATTTTATTTCTCTCTTTCTTCTTTTCCTGTTTAAAAATTTGTTTTTTCTCATCTTGATTTATTGTAATGATAAGGACATCTAGTTGCATGTTGTGTACAGGTGATATAAATGAACATCTTTGTCTTGTTCCTGCTCTTAGAGAACAACTTTTCAGCTTTCCCCTTATTATGATTGTCTTTACATATATGGCTTTTATTATGCTCAGATAAATTCTTATTGTACCTGGTTTATTGAAAGTTTTGTTTAACATGACATGTGTTGAATTTAACAGGTGATTATTATCCATCAGTAGAGAAGATTATGTGATTTTTAGTTTTCATTCTGTCAATGTGATATAGCACAATAATTTATGTTAAACTAGCCTTATAACCTGGAAATAAATCCTACTTAATCATGGTGTGTGACCCTTTAAATGTACTGTTAAATTTAGTTTAATAGTATTTTTGAGGCTTTTCACAATTGTATTCATCCAGGATATTGACGTATTTTCTTGTACTATTTTTGTGTCATTTTGATATCAGAATAATGCTGAGAATATTATGAGTTATTATGCAGCAACAAACTGGGTGACTTAGAAGAAATAAATAAAATCCTAAACGATCCAGCCTACCAAGCAGAATCATGAAGAAACAGAACATCTGAGCAGACTAAATGTAGATAGGGAAATTGAATCAGTAATCGAAAACCTTCCCCAAAATTCCAGGATCAGGCCTCTTCTGTAATGAATCCTATAAAAATTTAAAGAAGAGTCGACAGGAGTGCTTCTTAAACTATTTCCAAAATAAAGATGAAGAATGAGAAACATTTCCTAACTCGTTTTATGATGTCATTTACTCTTACAGTGCATAGGTAACTCCTTTTGCAGTAGTCCAAGAAAAAGTTCAGCTTTAATTCTCTCCGTAAACCATAAGGAAACGTGATGGAGGTGAATGCTAAAGAAGACTGAAATTGACTTCTGAGCCAAATGAAACGACTGTCTGAAGCGCTGTCACTGAAAGATATAAAGCAGAGGAGATCGAGATCCTTCATACGAAGAAGGGACAAGAACAGCCTCCCCTCCATTGTCCTCCTTAGAGAAGTCAGAGAAATTTAGAAGGAAAAATGCCTTGGCCTTATTCTTATCTGATGCCATCCAGTTTCTCAGAGCTTCACACCTTCTGCACCATTTTCCTCCACCTTAGCAGAAGGAGTTGGTCATATTGTGTTTGACTAACATGGCAATTCTTTATTTTTCACAACCAGATTTCAAACTTGATTGAGAAACACAGCCAGTCCGAAATTGTTTTCACAAGGAAGGGACCAAAAGATTTAATGTCACTCTTTTCCTTCTTCTTATCTCCCAGGAAGTTCCCCGTATCGAAACCAATTCAGATTTAAAGAGAGAAAGAGACAGGGGGAGAGAAAGAGAGAGAGAGAGAGAGAGAGAGAACCCCAGCTGATTGAGAGATAGAGGAGATTGGAAAAGAGGAGAAAATAGATCTGGCATGAAAAACAACAATCACTCTGTAAGCATCAGAACCCTAGCTCTGACTACACTAATGTGAAGATTTTGAAAAGTACCCAACCTCAAGGATGATAGAGAAACAAACTCAGAATTGAACAGAAAGCACTAGAAATGACAACTGTGGTAACAACTTACTGAGAAGGAACTGTCACTTCACTCCAGATTCAACTTCCAGGATGGGACTAAAGGTTTACCTGTCATGGACCTTGTGCCAAACAATATGCAAGTTAACAACCATTGTTAAATTCCTATCATCTTGTTTTGAAATCCTATATTGCCATTGTTTTTTTCTTTTGTCATTTTGTTTTTGTTATTGTTTTTTAATTGTTTCTTTGCTTCTTGATTTTTCTGCTTTTTTCTCTTTAAAATAAAAAAGTGAAATTATCTTGCAATTATTAATATATGGTAAGTGGAAATTATAACTATAAAAATAATAAAGTGAAGGGAAGAGGTTATTAAAAAAAAGACAGGACCTCTGATTCAGTACCAGCAAACTATTCCCAATGGAAGGGAAATAATGTTCCAAATAGAAATCAGAGTGCTATTCAAAGAATAAAAATATTCTGAACAGTGAAAACTTCATTGCCAACTTAACTGTGTAAGGATTCTGCACTGTGCTACAAAGGCCATCCTGAGTTGCATTCTCAGGGAGTTCTATTTGCAGTGGAATCACTCCACCTACACAAACACAGGGCAATGGGGACACTGAGTGGCACCTCTAAAAGGTAGGGTTGCTTGGGTGCTCTTTTCCGTACTGCACAGCCATGGCACTTTAATTGAACTTCCCCTTCGTAATGTCTCACTTCTACCTTGAACGATGTCAGTTGAACATGTCACATCATTCTCACTAGCTGCACATGCTTGCGAGGCAGGATCGAGTCTAATTTGTTTTTATGACTCCCATGCTTTTAGCTTAACACTTTAAGTACAGAGCCCAAAAAATATTAATTGAACACATGAATCAGTGAATGAAAACAGCAACCTCTTAAACTACCAAAAGAGGAGACCAAGTTACATTTTATTTAGTTTAACAGGCAAATAAATTTTACATTCCCACCTCTTACCAGGACATCTATAGGATTCTTTTACAGTGAGGGCATACCTTGAAATAATCCAGTTCAGAAAATTAAGCAAAAAAGAAAAAAAAAGCTTCAGTTTATCCTTCTGTAGCAGATGGAGTCTCTAACCGAAATAGCCATTTCATTTCTGCTGTCTCTGGGGACCAGTGAAAAGTCACTGGCCACGAGCTTCTTTATTTCTGACCAGATTTCTCTGTCGTATTTCCAAAGAAACAAAAGCCTCTTGCTTATGTTTTCCTTTGTTTAGAAAAAAACCTCATGTGTGTCTTATATCATTGCTTACATAAAAAACATTTTTTAATTTATTAAGAAAACTAGTTAGAATTATCTACAATATGACTCAATTGATGACCTGCTATATCTGCTAATGAATTTAACATGATCAGATCTTAAAAATAGTCTTTTGATGGGACAATATCAACTTTATGCCAATCTCAAATTGTTCTCAAAGAAATTTAAAATAAAAGTAAAGAAAGGAAAATAGCATGGCTATGCATGCAAAACAGTTCACTAAGTTAGAAAGATGATTTTTATGTACACTAGTTGTACCATATGGTATTTAATAGGAAGGCTTGCTTAAATAAATTACCTATATTGACAAAAGACCTAAATGAAAACATTTAAAAGTGGACATACAGGCAACAGAAATATTGGAAATTATTTGATTCCAGGAGTAATAAGAGAAATGAGAATCACAACAGTAAAATAATACTTCAGCTATTACACAGTTTTAACAATACTTTAAAAAGTAACTGCTGATACTTGCAACAATCTGGTAAAACATGAACACACAGACACTTCTGGATTGAGTACGGATTACAATGTGACATAGGTATTAAGAACCTTAAGATATTGATTGGCCTTTCTTTGAAAAAGTTACCCTAAGAAATGATTCTAAATGCCTGTGATACAGTTTGTAAGTAGATATTTATTATACTAAGCCTCTACTTCATTAAACTCTTACTGATAACCAATTATCTAAGCACCTCCTACCTGCACATTTCATCACTTCACTGACTGCTATTCTCATCTCAGGTCCCCAGTATCTTTCATTTCTTATTCCTTTGCTGTTCCCTTACCCTCTTCCTAAGGTACAAGCTACACACCAGAAGTATAGACAAGAAGATAAGCCGACCTTGCTAGCTTCACTGAAATTACACCAGTGCTCTTAACATACATCATCTACTCTGTCTAATCATCTTGAAGTCCTGCTGATAATGAGCCTTCCCAGGCTCACACTTGCTAAACTAGAATAAAAGGAATAACTGATGGAAAATTAGACAAAGAATCAAGGTGTAAAATAGGTCAGGGGACAATCAGTTATAAAAAAAATAATAAAAGCAAAAGAATCCCTCAACACAGTTTTACCATTATATTTGAACTATCCACACTGGCATCTTTCCTAATTGCTTTATTCATTTGTGTGGACCATCATTCTTCTTGATTGAACATATGCACACTGCCTTTGGCAGCCTTTGCCCCTATAAAAATTTGGAAGACTGAACAAGTAAGATCTAAGTGAATGTTGGCCTTTGGGTTTTAGCAAGAAGGAGGAAGGCCAATACTCTGTAGTTATTCAAGGAAAAAGAAAAATATGTTTCTATAGTCACCAACTCAACTAAGGGGAAGTATTGGCTGAAGCAGGAGCGGTAACTGAGAAAGTTCAACATACAACTACATAGACCCACATCTAACATTTTTAGATGCAGGAAAATCATACAGATAGAGTTACACAGTTCATAGTATATTGACTCCTTCATCTCACATCCCCCACCCTATTGTCACATGGTAAGATATTGCACAAGCATTCCTGACATATGCAACCCAGAAATCCAAGCTCCACCCACATATCCTGAGACAACAGACACAGAGAAGACTAGACAAAAGCACTAGGAGTGGATTTGAGTCCAATTAATAGAAAATTTCCAGGTTGTAATTATGTACATCATGGTTTCTACAGAAAGAGCATACTCCAAGTAAACATGCTCCCTGAGTTTCCAAGGGACTTCTGTCCACATGAAAAGTAAAGCAAATATAGGAGGACTTGAGAGTATTCATGTAAGACCTAATCCTAAAGGAGGGTTCTCAGTTGTCTAAGTCTAAGGAAGTCTGGGTCTGATTTACTTTCATTCATCCTCGGTATGAAAGAAAAGGAACCATAATAGGTTAAACTACAGTTGATAACTACTTTTTCTTTTTCCATATGTAATCAGTGTCCTTGTTTACAGTTCTTGAGGGTTTTGCTGTATATTTCACATGTAAAAATAAGACTGTTATCATTTTGCCTGCTTGCAAATACTATACCAATCTAATGACAAAAGACAAAATATTTTCACAGCTCACCTACCAGAAAGATGTAAAACTAGGTCTGGAGAAGTGAGACAGCCTCAGTATCATTAGCTTTTTGTAAATAAGTTTTTTATCCTGAGGGCATTATTTTTAAGAGGAAATTAAGGCCACATGTTTTTCTGAACTGTGAGATTTCATATGCTCCACAGCACAGCCAGTGAAAACACTGATGCGCACATCCAGGAAATACTGTGAGAAAAATTTAATCCATGTCCCTTTGATATATAGGTGTATTCCATTGCCCCTAATAAACGTGTTAAATTGCTGAACTGAGATGTTTGCCAGTTCCCAGATAGCTTGGATGTGTTCAGTGCTCCGCGAGCCACAAATTTCTCCTGCCTCTGTTACAGTTTCCTCCCACAAGTAGGATTATAATGTAATATAGATTTAAATAAGCATGGTTCTTTTACCATTTATTGATGAGGCACTGACACACAGGAAATGAATAGCAGTTAGAGAGAACCAACAGTCAGACTGTCTTCCTCTGATAACTGGTTTCTTCATTTATTTCTTAATAATAACCTATAATGCACAGTCATTTTTCACTAACAGCCATGACCACTCTATCCTTGAACCTAATTTTACATTTAATGTTGCTCTAGAGACAAAGCCCTTTCTGATGACCAGCCCAAGCCTCCTTGCCGTTAATCCAAAATGCAGGTTTGCACGGAAAGTTCAAATTTCAAGCTGGATTTCCAAGTACCATTTTGTTTCCTCGCTTGGAGAATTCACTTAGAGTTGGATTTGCTGGATTTGCACAGCGGCCACCCCATTGCTGCAGGGACTTGTGAAATGTAATCAGGGAGTAATGTTTTGTGTCAGCACTGTGAGGTCCCTGGAGCCAGGTGCGACATAAATACAAGGTATTAGAATATTTTGACCTGTGGGGGTGGATGGTGCTTTGATATATCTTCATCACATTGTATTGTGACAGGCCTCAGAAAAAAAGCGTAAAACAATCAGCAGCTGGGTTTATCTTGCTGTGTAAACCTCCGTGGGAGGCAGTCATACCTGAATTGCAAGCTGACACAGCTTCCATAGAAGACATGATTATCTCCACCTTTTATTAATTTCCTTTTCCACAACTGCAAATATGCAGCCCCAACTCTTTCTCCTCATCAAACAGATCCTGATATGGTTCAGATGTGACGTAAAGTGTATTTTGAGCTTCTCTTTAATAAATGAACATTTAGGAAGAAAAAAAATGGCAGTCAGGTTCCTCTATAGATTAGATCTTATTAGTTCAAAAGATGATTATTAGTTGTGTTCACTTTGAACACTGAGACATCACAGAATAACAGAAAATATAAAGCAAAAGCATTGTATCTAAGTGATCTAGCCAAGTATTCTACTTGTCACCTACATAACAGCAAGGCGATAGAGATCTAGATGCAACCTTAGCCAATATTGAATCTGTAATAACAAAACACCATAACACTATCTCCTACAAATGAAATTTCAGATGAGAGTGGCACACAGCAGTTATTGTATTTATTCATCTTATTTAAGCCATGTGAATTTTTAAAAGACAAAAAGCATGCCTTGTTTATTAGACTCCCAAGATATCTACTAGTCTAAGCTTTTAGAATACATTGACTAGTAGCAACAAAGACTGCTTTGAAGCCCATTGCTGCCTTCATCAAATACTCACCTTGGCAAGGAAAGATAGGGTAAGTGAACACTGTACACAGCATTCCGTAATTACCAAGTGTGGGGGCAGACTGAATCAGAGCCAACTGGTCAGAATTACAATCTTTCAAATTGAGATAGGATGAAAATAAGATCCACACCACATTGCAATCATTCTACACTATTTTTGCCTCTCACATACATGAATGCACATGAACACTTTTATACACAAGCATATATTCCATCTGGACTCCAGAATGCAAGTGAAGTCTTATATTAAACCATAACTTCAGAGAAAATGGGCCACACAGTTATCCGATAGCACAGTTACACTAATTCAAAGGCAAGGGGGAACACGTGAACCTGGAAAATTATTCTTTAATATTTATAATGATATTGTCCATTTTTCAAGATAAGGTAGAAATACAAGCACTGGCATAGAGAATTCATAATAATACCTTTTGGTGGTGTGTCATGAAATGTAGCATAGTAGGTAGGTGATTTTTTTTCTTGAAACTCACATAGAAATGAATCCTTCCAAGAGCCCCCTTAATTTAAAATGTTAGCTCCCACCAGATAACAAAGCTTTGAGTTGAAAATCTAATTATCCACATCTCTTTAAAAGAATAGAAGTTTGTAATGAATGATTCCAGTAGCAGAATACGGAATAGCCGAGTTTTTCAGAATGCTGTCCTGCCCAAGAGTTCACTCTTCTGTCTTTAATTTAGAACCTGGTCTGCCAGATAAATGCATTAGTTTTCATCACAACTCTCCATTGGTTTAATTCTGTTCAAGCTTGGGGAATTAAATGGAAATAAAGGAATAAGATTTGTCTTATATTTTTTCAGCAGAAGTATCTTATTTGTTGAGATCATTTTGAATAAAAATATATATGTGATAGCTTAGACTTCATCCAAAACACAGAAAGCTTATTTGGAGTCCACATGGAGTTTAGTTCTTGGGTTACCAAAGGTTTACATTCATTAGATCAGTAATTGCTATTGGCTGTGCAGTTTAGTAGTCAATGATTGCTAGATAAGATAACATGTGAAACAGAAATGATTGAATAATTATAAAAAGGTTAAATCATTAAATGTAGGAGTTACATTCATGTGTCCATTAAATTCTAAGAAACTGGGAAAAAGGGTGCTGACTTGACAACTAAAATAGAACCATAGAAATAGCCTTTAGTTTTAAAGAATTATGCTATATAAAAAGATTGTCTTTTTATGAGTCATGTCATTAGCTAATAAACCAGGTAGGTACAGGAGCTAGTCTGTTAGGTACCAGATTATATCATCAAGTTTATCCATGGAATTCATGTTCACTAAATACTACTGAATAAATGAATGACAGATGATGGCTTCCAAATAAACATTTTCTCTGTCTTTAGAAAATAAAATATTGCTTTTCTAAATAATAGGCAGGAAAATCATCTATACTAAAGACTAGCAAAATATATAGGTAACAGAGAGACGGATAGACAGATTGATAACTCCAATCTCTCAGTTTGATAACTATATTCATTATTTTTCTCCTGGAATATTTTTCTACCCTTTGAAAATTTCTTTGAGTTCAAAGCATGTATTCTGGATAGGAAAAATATCTGTGCAGTGTCTAACTAAATGTTTGTGTGAAGTGTTTTCAATTGTCCAATCTCAGTTTTCCCTTAAAAAAGAGTTTAAAGGGAATAATTACACAAGGCTCTCCCTCTTCCTTGTGGAAATTCCAGAAGCCTCTATTCCCATGATAATTTAGGAATGAAAGTTATATACTAAGGAAGGAATATAGTCAACTAAAGACCCAGACTTCCACATATTTAGATCACTGAGTGATAGCGACCACCTTGCATTTCCTCCCTATCTACCTTCCTTACTTCCCTCTTTTTCTTTCAAAAAGCAGATTATGTTTTTAAAGCACATTAAAACCATAACTATTAATCCTGAAACTTACTTCCCATTGACTCAGTAGCATTCCTATCATTAAAGGAGGCCAAACACTGCCGGATTACAAAGTCTATTTTTATATTTAGAATTTTGAAATTCAAGGCAGTGTTATTAACTTAAAAGATAAAGTTTTTCTATTTCAAGAGTCACAGTTTTCAAAGAATAAAGCATTTATTGAAGTGGCAGTTTTGATAAAAATAAGAGCATTAATTTTATGCTATATACAATAAGATTAGAAAGAATGCCAGATTGTGTAGAAGCCATTTTTCACTCTTAAAAAGAAATAAATTTCAACCAGCTGGGCGGAGGAAAGAATGGAGAAGAGGATAACGATAGCATGAGCCGCTGCAAAGGTGTCTCTGCAAAGGAGGCTGAAGAAGGATAGGGAGGACTAAAAGCAGGAGAGAAATGTACCCTACTTCTTATACCCTTATCAGAGTGGGGCTGCTCAGATGTCCTTCTCAAGCACGAGACTACAACTGAACCCAGAAATGTTGTGAGGTGAGGTGCAGAGAGAAAGCATTGAGTGGACCCTAGACTGAGGCTTCACAGGATACTTGATATTTCTAGGCACCCCAAAGTAGAGAAATGAGTGGGGAAGGGTAAGTCAAAAATGTCGTTCCAGATGTGATATGAACCTGCTATTGTACAAGTGAGTGCTGGTAGTTACGGCAGGTTGGCACAAAAGTAGAGAGGATAAAACCTGTAGAATGAAGGCAGTAAAGAGGGGAGCATGGCTGTATAGGACTGAAGGAATCAGGAGACTGGACCCGTGCTTACTTCTTTCAACTCTCAATTCCAAGATCATTTTAAGAGACACAGAGGTAGATTCAGGCCTGCAGAGAAAAATAAGAAAAGGGTCTGACGCTTGAAATGCATATGAATTCCGAATTGATAGAGAGTCATATTAGGGGAATTAAGAGATAATTTAAGCTCAATTGTAGAAAATAAAACTTACATGTTCAAGTTTATTACCTGCCAAATGTATGTCTGCACAACCAGAAAGGAAAAGTGGCCCTACTGTGGTGTTGTAGACTAGAAAGTCCAAAGTACTACCAACTCGGTCTCACAGCAGCACTTCTTGGGCATTTGTGGCAGTTTCAACTCCATGGGACTTTATTGTGAAGAACTGGTTTGCACACTGTAGAGTTTTTAACAGTATCTTTGATCTACATCCACTGGATCACAGTAGCAACCACTGTTCTTCAACATTTCCACACATTACCAAATGTCCTTTGGGATGTGGGTGAGGTAAAATGCCTCAGGGTGAGAACGGCTGTTCTAGAATATACCCCAGGCAACCCTGAGAAGGAAATCACAGAATTCAATAGAGCACAGTTTACATACAACAGATGCAGCCGATTTCTCATTCATAAACATGAGGTCAAAGCCAAGGTAAGTAAATTGACTTTCACTCTACCTCACTATAAATGAAGAGCCAGGGTTATAACTATATACTCACCAAAATCTATGCTTTGTCTACATAGAATGTGAAGTATCTGGTAAGGTTAGCACTGAACCTGTGATATAGTAACAGCTTGTAATTATTGATAGAAGGAATGGATGAGTGGATTGATGAATGAATGAATGAATATATGTTTTAGATAATTGGGCCATGCCATATTGTTGGACAATTCAGGACCAAGAAGAGCTGTGACCCAAGTCTCACAGGTCATGGCAAAAACACTTCACTGGCACGTCTATAAATTCATAGCCAGTGTGACAAAACACCAGTAGTCATTTTTTTACTCCATCCTGGCAGATCTGCTTTGAAGACAGTGAACATGGTCTAACATTGTGTATTTCACACGTTTATGGGGTGAAGTTGTTGAAGCAGCCACGCAAGTCCCTATGTTAGGTGCCGACTTTGTGCTGCAATACAAAGTCGCTCTAACACTCATTTTGCAAACTGCACATCTGAAAGTTTACTTCGATGTCTCCATGCGCTGTTCATTAGTTATTTCCACTGTGTTGTCATATTTCTCCCACAGAACTGCAGGTGGTTATATAACTGAAACTGATAATAATATACTTTCTGCTTCTTTTATGTTTTCAATTATGTCTATCTAGCATAGCACTGAACAAAAACTAGCATGTGCACAGTTTTCAATTACTAGCCCCAATTCTATAGATATTTCTTTGATTTATTCAGGATTTGAATTCCTCAAGGCCTGCAGTCTGTGTGCCACAGATAGACAAAAAGCTGTAATTCTACTGTCTGTCTTTATTTATTAATGTGTAGTTGGATGGCACATTATCTGACATCAAAAGCCAGTGGCAACTTTCCCATCTGTGTAACTAATAGAGATAAAGTGCAGCAGAGGTGGCAAACTGGCTGAGAGCCTGCCGAAGGCCGCCCAGGGGTAAGACTTGCTTGGCTATTTATTAAGGCAGCATAGCTAGGCGGACGCAGGTTGTACTCCATCAATACAAGCAACTGGACATCAAACTCCCCTCACTACACCATGTTATCAGATTTGGGCTGGTGGCCCCTGATGGATAGTGTAAATTCATAAAAGTGAGTGAGTATCAGGAGGCCAACCAGAACTCAGGCAGATATGGAGTTAGCCAGGTCCTGTGCCTCTGGTTTTTGTAAGCACCAAGCATTGTAATCTTTTCTATGCTCTTAAAAGAAATCTTTGCATTTGGTGGCATGAAGTAATAGCTGGAAACTTTAGCAAGGCTGAAGGTGTAAATTGAATGCCTCTCCTGACATCAACACAACTAGTATCAGTGCACTTGGGGCTCTGCCTTGTGTAGCATAGATATCATGATTTTGGTAGGTTGAGGTAACAATGCAAGAGCAAAGTGCTAAGTTATCCCATATTACCTACTTTGATAATAGAAGATGATCCAAGCAGATGCAATGTAGGGTAGGAATTAAGACCATGGGCCTAGGAAATAGGATGCTCATGTCTTAATCCTGACTCACCATTCACCTGCATGATGATCTTAGGCCAGCTCCTTAGTTTCTCCAAACCTCTATTCCCTAACACAAAAAATGGAAGTAATAAAAGTTCCCACATAATGAGGTTGTTATAAAGATTAATTAATACATATAAAGTTCTTGGACACATATGGCACAAATTAAGCTCTCCATAAATATGAGATATTATCACCATCATAATAAACACCACCATTGGGGTCAGACCATGAAACACTTACCTGTCAGCATTTTCATGGACTCCTTGAAACTTCTTAGCAACAAAATACCTAAACACAGGCTTAGAACATTAATATTTTTAAATGTTAGATTGTTATACATGAAGATAGTCACAGCACTATCCATCAATTGATATGTCAAAATATTTTATTACTCAATGATATGAAAATGCTTTATTCTTCCTAAGTCTCTTTGTCATGTCCAACTCAGCTCATGTCTGAAATGTATCTGCGGACATATTTCATTTCACACCGCCAAAGTGCCTGAACCCATCTGCAGGCCACGTCTACTCCTGGTGTGGCACAAATCTTCTGACGGTCTCTTCTGACAATATTGCTTTCTTACATGGTTTGGACGAGAGTCATAAATAGCCAGGAACAAGACTGTAGCCATAAAGATTATTAAAATATTCATATTCTCAATATTTTTTCTTATCTTCTGCTAAATTTGTCTTCCTCTTTCTACACAGAAGAACAAGGATGGTTCCTAGGACTAAACATTGCAGAAGTCCGGTACTGGTTAAGAGGCAGAACTGGAAAAATTGGGGGAAAGTGATTTACTACAGAAAAATTATATTCCTAACTTTTTCTTTTGGAAAAAAAAAGGAATATTGAATGCAGCAGAACAACAACAACAACAAAAAGGCAATATTGGAAGAAGAAGAAAAACCCAGTAGCTTCTGTTTGCTGGTTGTACCAGGTACATTCCCTCTGAGACATGAGACATCATGCTGGCGAGGCTTGAGACGGTAACAACCACTCGTGGGAAGATTACCAAAAGGACAAAGATTGGGAACGATTTTAATACTTTATATCTGAATTAATTTATATCTTCCTCCCTTTCCCTCTAGCATTTTAGAATACCTAAAGCTGGAAATGCCTTTGAATGCGTTTTCTTTTCATATCATTTGTTTTTAACTACCGCCTGACAAATACTCAGGCCACATGAGACCTTTTATCTGGGATCACACAGAATGTCAAGTGTGAAAGATTGACAGGGGGAGGAGCAATATCCAATATATATAATGTCCGAGATTGCATATCTAAATGAATTCCAAAGAAGATGGCTACAATTGTGGATACTATTCGGACTATAGCAAATGATTCTTAGTTGTAGGTCATTGCCCTGAATTTGCTGGCATTGCACAGCAAGGACAGCTGGAATCTCTGGAGGGGAGTGGCATAGTCTTCCCCTAAACCCTGGGGGAAGCTGCAAAGAATGCCCTGTGTCATACAGTTTCATCCGTGCTCTCATATGAGGCGGCAGCAGCAGCAACTTTATTAGCAGACACAGCTCGTGCCGCTCCATGACTACAACCCAGATGCTCTCTCCCTTCTCTAAAGTGCGATACAAATTAATTTGCCAAAACATCCAAGAGTCATCTTTGTATTAAATGACGCATGATTAAAAAAACACACACACTGGCTCTATCTGCTCTGGCCACATTCATTACCATGATTTGCTAAACATTTATGAGCCCATCACTATTTTTGGTTGGCAACAGCTTGGTCAAAGCCAGGAGGGTCCTGGAAATGCACTGTGCTGCTCCTGCTGGAAGGCAGAGCTGCAGATTTATTTGTTGCTATTTCCAAGGAAAATATTTCAAAGCAATCTAAAGGCTTGGGAGAGCAGCCTTCCCATAATGGCCCTATCAATCCCCAACTCCACTGCATGCACAGTTTCATATGATTAAAAAAAAATAATAGTATAGAAAAGTGGCACCTAAATATTATCAAATACAAAAATTTCTAATCAGTAGAGAGAAAAAAAAGGAGAGACAGAAAGAGAGAGAAACTATATAGAAGATTAGTCACAGTTTATAAAACACTGATGACTTTTGAGTACTGTTCTTTACTCCAGCAAATGGGAGAAATTCATGCATATCCTATAGAGTCAGGGTGTCCTCAGAGTGAATGAAAGCAGCTGAATAATGGTTTCATTCGACTTTGAGACTCCTTTCATCTTACTTAACTACTAGGCAAAACATTGCTGCTCATATGAGTTGGTTTGATTAAGTTGTGAAATGAGGCTTCTTGAGGCCCTGTGTGTTGCTCAGAAATTCTCAAGAAAGGAATTCACTACATCTCCCAAACACGAACGTCTGAGCAGGGACAGACATTGTCCCAGTACTTTCTCCTAATATAAGCATCTCAGGCGTCTGTTTACAGGAGGACCAAGATGTCCTTTTCTTTGCCTGCTTTCAGAAAGAAATGGCAGTTTCTGGCTTTTACAAAGGAGGCCACAGAAGTTTCCACTGTAATTAAATAGTACAACATCAAAGTTAGCTCTGCCTCTAGCAAAACAGAGACTGTGTTAGTCAAAGGTCTTTGTTTCCTTTCTTATAGATCATTGAATTCTATTTTTTAATGCAAAGAAGAAAAACCCCTACAAGGCAGAACAAGAACAATGCTGAAGAAAAGTCAATAAAACAATTTGCTCTTCAAGGGGCTGGCAAAGGTAATCTTCGCTTTGATCCTCCACATCTGCATGCTGGTTTATACCTGATTTATCAATTTCTGAAGAAAAATCTCCACATTCAGGTTTTGATTAAAATATATTTCATTGGTTGAGGGCAGAGGCTTTTAATTATCTCCATAAAGAATTCCTATATTGGATTCCAAAAACAATGATGCTCCTGTGCCCAAGAACAGGAAGTGCATTAATTCAGAAGAATGATAAGGAGCTCCCTGTAAATCACGTGCACCTGTGAGTCAGTGCAGCCTTCAGCCCCAGTGGAAACAGCAGAGAGGACAAAAATGCATAGCATTCCGCAGTTATTCACAGTGTCCTGGACATGTTCCTTGTTAGTGCTACAGGACAGTATACTCCTCTCTGTTTACAATAGGGAGAACTGAGGCCCCATAAACTTATTTTAAGATTACCAATTTACCAAAATCGCTTGCTTAGTTGTAAAACCAAGATTGCCTCCTAACTTCCATACATACATCCATTCACCAGGAGACGGCAGTAAAGAGCTCTCTTAAAAAGCACTGCATGCTGAGGCTTTTTGATGAGATGCCAAAACATCAGGACAATGTGGTCAAGTGATCTAAAAATGCAATCAATCATCTGCCCGCTTAAGTGGCAGAATGACAGTTAAGCAACTCACTAAATGTTTAAAGCTTGGCCATCAACTAAATCTTGTATTAAATGATGCCCCTCTTGTCCTTTTGGTAAGTCTTCCTTCTCTCTGATTCTACCGTTTGTACCTTCAAGGAGGGAAGGGAGGAAGAGAAGGGGAAGTAAAAAGAATTAAGATGTGTTATGTACATGTATCAACTCCTCATGATAAGTATAATCATTACATACTATCAACATGTACTAGAGCTGGGCGTGGTGGTGCATACCTTTAATCCCAGCACTCAGGAGGCTGAGGTAGGTGGAGCATTGTGAGTTTGAGGCCCGCTTGGGTTACAACGCAAGCACAAGGCTGGTCTGAGCTACATAGTGCTACCCTGCCTCAAAAAACTAGGGCTGAGAGTTTGGCTCAGTGGCTTCAGGACCTGTCTGGCAGGTGTGAAGCTGTGAGTTCGATCCCCGGTGCCGCCAAAAAAAAAAAAAAATTGTACTAATAAAAATTTAAAATGAAAAAATACTTTTTCATGATCACGAATAAGATTAAATTGATTGCAAACATCTTTCTGGTTGAAATAAGAGAAATATGAACACATAACTGAGGATTTCTTGAGGAAGGGCTTTGCTGCTAATTCTCAGAGCCATGCTGTAGTTATGAGTACCACTAGGAACATGTTTCATTCTGCATACATATACATGGTAAAAAGCAGTTTCACATACATGGCTGCAACACAGATACATCAGGCAGAAAATCATGGGGAGCAGACAACTGACGAAAGAGAAAACCTCAGAGACTTTCTGAGGGACCCTAAGTACAAAAAGTCACAATAGATACTGACCAGCGATGGAAAAGCATCTGAGGGGAGCAGCAAAGACGATGGCACAGATTACAGCAAGAGGAAACTGACTTTCCACAACTATGACCTACATCTGCATTGGTGGGTACCTCCCTATCATCAGTAAAACCTATGGACCTCAGACATTTGAGTTAAACTGGAACTGGAACAGCAAAATGGAACTTTACAAGTTAGATTTTTTTTTTTTCTCTAGACCCGGATGGCTTTGCCAAGCTTCATCAGGCCAAGGGCATAACCTGCCACCCTCACCTCTCCTCAGCCTAGATGAATGGACAGGATATACAGACACTGGCACCAAGGAGCCAAACCCCAGTTTTTTCCCAGAGGGAAACAAGACAGGAGTCCAGGAAGGATGAAAAAAAAAAACCTAGATGTGTCTATTCCCTCCCCCACTGACCTGCACTACAAATGACCTTAGCACACCTATACATGGGTGATGGTATCCCTTCATCTCCTCAGAGCTGGCTTTCAATACGTCTTTTTTCCTTTTTACCAAAATAAATGACCTCCTTCGTCTTGTTCAGTGGTGAGTGAGTAACATGAGCCCATGGACATAAGAGGTTGGTAGCAAAGTCCAGTTCTCAGGGAAGCATGCCCTTGATTAACGGGGTAGAGTAGAAGAGTTTCCCTTATACTCCGACCTTATAGACTGTGTCTAACCGAAGTTTTATAATTTGGCAGAGTTTAGAAAGGGAAGCCTAGCCAGCTTCATTAATAATGCTTTATGTTCATTAAATTTTAGGCTATGTTAAAAGTGCTTTTCAGATTTTCCCAGGAGGGCTGGCAAAGAAGAGTAAAAAATGCTGAGACATGAGTATTCCTGAAAATAAGTATCTGGGAAATACTGTAGAGGAATTCAGTGAACCTCTATGACACTCACCTCTCTCTGTGTGACCAGTGTATCCTACCCTTCACCAATTCAGCTACCTGTTAAGTCACACTGGCTAACTGAGAACCTACTATGGACTTGCAAAGCACTGAGGTTAAAATGTTGAAACATTATCAGGTTAAAATGTGATTGCAATCACCTTCCAGCTGTTTCAGTAATCCTTAAATTGCAGGCTAAGTAACATCTTCTAATTTCTAGCCCTAATTTACTTACATAATGAACTTTTTAGATTCTACCCATTTCTGTCAAATGAAATTTCATCCTGGCTTCCCACTGATGGGATTAGGAAGTCTTGGTATTTTGGTATAATAAAATATGCCATGAAATCTGAAGACAAAGGAAATACAATGAAATTATATTTTTAGGGCATGGCATAACAATTAACGTACCCAATTTGGGTGAGCACTTACAAATCAGTAAAGACAAACTTCAGTGTGACCTTCCTGAGTTGTAAATTTTTGCACTTTTAGGATTCTTAAATTGATAAAGTCTGCCAGCCTGGGACTTAGCTATCTCTAACATGACATTCACCCAACTTGGCACCAGGCCCTGAAAAACAACTTATCTCTCCAAAAGCAACTTCTGTGTTCTTCGTCTAAGTTCCAGAAATAAACCTCCCCTCTCTCTTTTTGCACGTGTGCTGAGCCTTCTCCAATCCTGAAATTCCACAACCACCCAAGTGCTCCACCCCCAGCCCAACTCCATAAAAACTGATCCCCGGCTCCCCCTTTTTGAGGTATCTTGTACTTTCTTGCAGTCCTCCTGTGCCTTCAACAGATGCCTCTTTATCTCTCTCTCACTCTCTCTCTCTCTCCCTCTCTCTCTCTTTCTGTCTCAATTATACCTGAAAAAAAACTAACATAAATCTGTTATCTTTGTAAGGACAATAAATATTAACAAAAAATGTTTAATTCTCCCTTTTTAAAATAAGGAAAAGCTTACCCTCATGTTTTTTTCTTAGACTATTTACTTCAGAAAACATGTAAGTACTTTCTCCTCTCTTTTGAAATGTATATAAATCCTTTTAAAAACTGGAGTCTTGTTATCAATGACCTGGTACAGTCTATTTCAAGAATGTAAGGAGGCATCGCCTTGAAGTGTAGGCATCAAGCAAGACAGCCCCACCTCCTCAGTTGATGTGTGCATTACTATGGGTTGCAAAAGTAGCTCTTGTCCCAAAGGTATTGTTAGCAGGTCCTGGAGTCTCCTGCCAGAGGTGGTTTCTAGGTTCTTCTTGTCTTGAACAAAGAATTGGGCAAAAAGAGTGAGATCTTTACATTTATAAAAAGCAGAAAAATAAACGTGATCTACAGAGCAAGTTTGGGCTGAGTGAAAGCCGGAAAAAAGTACACTCTACAATGTGAGATTGAAGTATTGTGAAAGAGATAACACACCACCAGAGAGCTCAAACATCCTTTCATACCTCCCACTCCTCAGGCCGATGTCACACCTAGGCCGTCCTATTGAAAACTTGCTCATGTTCGCAAGAGAAGAATTGAAGGTAGCACTCTCTGATTACTTCCACATGCATGGTTTTGAGAACTGTTCTGCTTGCCCGTTTCCCAGGACTTTGCAATTAACAGATTACACCCACTTTACAGCCAGTTTGATATGACCTAATCTCCTGCCTCAGTACAAGAAATTGGTTTTTCTTCCTTCCTGTCATAGAAGTATGAGAAGTTTGTCAACAGTATGATAACATTGGTCACTTCAGTTACAATGTAAAGTGAATTATATGTGACAAATGATGCTACCAAGTCCTCTTACTTGAGGACTATAGCAAGTATAGTTTACATTAAGAACATGCGATAGGATTGGCTTTATAAAAGGGTAAGATTTCTTTCTGTCCTGGAAATCTCTTAATGGATTGCCTGTGATGCACATCACATTCTGGTTTAATGCTCATTTTTTGTCTCTACTACCCTTATGGAGAGATTCCTGGGTTGAAAATTTTGTTTTTAATCATATTTTCCCAACATCTATAATTAGGTTTTGTTCATTTTTCCACTACAACGTAAACACTAAACAAAAAGGGATTGCCTCATTTATTCACTCTTGCATTTCGACTATCTAGTGCATTGACACTGTTGGATAAAAATTTGTTAATCAATAGACTGCAGAGATCTTTTGGACAGAAGCTTCAGATAATGGATTATTAAAGAAACTGGTGACTTTCCAACATAGACTTGTCCAAAAACTAAAAATTAAGTGAAGTCATACTATAAGAAAGATGCTGGTTTCTGCATTTCTCTTGTGTCTCTTCTTTTCTCTTCTCTGCCATCTCCATAAAGAGGAGAAATTCTACAACAGGAGATACCACCATGTGCTACGGGGCAAATATTGACTATTGTTGAGTTAGATGAAAATCTATTTTCCAAAAAAGAAAGGTTAAGTTGTAGTAAACTTCTCTCTTAATACGATACAGCAAACTGAGAAATCTACATCAATACTGCTGTGAATCTGGGAGCTGGGAGAATTCCATTACTTAGAAAGAAAAAGAAAAAAAAAGAATTCCATTACTTCTATAGAATAATAATAATGATCCCTCACCATGGTAAATTCGTTAAAAGTCTGGAGTTGATTTTACAGCCTGTAACTCATCTGATTCTGGAAACGACTATGTGATAAAAGAAAGATAACTACACTTTTCCTGTATTAGAGATACAAAAACCAAAGCTCATAGGTTTTATGGCTTGCCCAGGTTATAGCACGTACACAGAAAACAAGTGTCACTAGAACTCTGTTCTTCAGAGTATTCCAGTGCCTTTTCTATTTTCTCACATTATCTCCTAATCTTAAACAATGAAGAAAGTGCTAAAGTCTTACTCAAGAAGGCTTCACAAATATGACTCTGCTCCACAGTGTCAAATTAGGGACTGACTTAACTCTGTCTTGACTTTCAAATACTTCCCTGTACTATGCTCTCCAACCTGCTTAGAATCCACTTGTATTTGACTGGTAGACGATGCCATGACTTTTCCATGTGGGATTCCCAACACCTACCTCATTTTCAGCTGCCCCTTTTTTTCCAATTAGAACTTACTAGTGATGAAGGCATTGCATACGCTTTGCTTACAGTCTACTATCCCTGGCAAGAGAAGAGAGTTTAACTGGAAAAGCGAGAGTCAATGAGCTGAGACTCAGTGTGTGGGAAAGAGGAGAAATAATTCTCAGTACTATTACAACAGGTGAAAAGAGACTTGGAAAAAGAGTATATGTGTTTGTATTAATTCAGTGAATATTCACTGGGTACTTTCTGTGTGGTGGGAATTGGCTGTACAGTAATGAATAGAATTCTGACCCTGCCCCTGGGACTTCACAATAAAGTGAGAGAGAAGTAGAGAAGGCAAATGAATGACTAATATAATTCAATTTCATAAGTGCTTTAAAAGCAGCATCAACTATAAATAATCATCCAACTAAAAATAGGATATGCACTCAAATAGAATGAATAGAAAGTTGCACACAATTCTAGACTTGAATAAAAAATTTGCTAATACAAACACTTCTGAAAGTGACAAACGTAAATGAGTAAAACAAGCATTTAGTTTTGTTTTGGATGTAATAAAGAGTCCTGAAATGTGTCCGAAGTTAAATCTCTTAAGGCTACCAAGTTCCTACAATAAGCCACACTCCAGGATTGCTGTGGGTGAAAAAAAAAAAGAATTAAAATGAAATAGGAATCCAGCAATATGAAAACAAAAATGTAAACTCACCATTATGGACAGTGTGATAAGTGCAAAGACAGAGCAAACCATGACACTTTACAACACAGTGACAAGATAACTAAATAAAATAAGGAAGTCAAAAGAAAGTCTCAGGATATGTGATTCTCAAACTAAATTTAAAGAATAAAAAATAATTTAGATTATGGTAACAAAAAGAAACCATTCCAGAAATAAAGGAGAAAAAAGGAACCAAAGCAAGCCCTGATGCTCAAAATGGCTTGCTAGGGTTGCAAACTCACAGAAGACTGGCACGATTAAAAGATGGGCTTACTTGTGCAAGAAGATCGTGCTTCTAAAGTTGGCAGCTCAGGAATGCTTTGTATGCTAAACCAAACCCACGAATTTCAATGGTGAATGCTATTGAAGAATTTGAGACAAAGTAGGACCTGTTTGGAATTGCAACTTAGCTGGCCCTAGAGTGGTGGTACAGGACCGGAGACAAGGAAGAGTTAAATAAAAGACCGAGTCAGCACTATCTATTGTGGTGAGACTAACTCTTCCCCATTTTACAGCAATCAGGCACTATGGCTTAGAAGGACTGATAAGTCCTCCAATCCAAGGATGTACAAGTAGCTTAATTTAGGACCAGTTAGAATGCTCCTTACTCTATCATTTAAGGCAGGGATAAATATATGGTATATACTTTAAAAAGTATTATTAAGAATAGTTCTGTGGAAGTGATCCAGGGAGTTCCTGGCATTCTCAGGATTTGGGGGATGTATTTTATGACATTTTAGTAAGCAGTTCTATGCCAAGAAAGGATAAGGAGCCAGGTGTTGTCAATCATTCTTCAAATTAACATTTATTAAGTACACTCTGCATACAAAGTACAAAATAAAGTTTGAAGTAGTGCAGGTAGAAAAGCAATTAAAAAGAAAAAAATAGTGCTCATCCCTAAATGTCTTACTTTTAGCAAAGAGAAACCTTTAATTATCATTCAAAAATGTTAATCCATAAACTGTTAGAAATAAAGAAATATGGTCACTCAGAAAAAAAAAAAAAAGACAGGGAATCTTGGAAATGCTGTTGCAAAGATTAGGAAAAATCCTAAAGAAAGCATTGGATTTTTAGTGGGGTCTGGGATAGAAGAGAGGATCATGCGAAGATAGGGGCAAAATTAGCATTCAGTTGTGTCAATGATGAGATTAAAAGTCATTATCACGAAGCATTGGTCAGCTTTCCCCATCTCTGGAACAAAATACTTGACACCACAGAGTAAGTAGGAGAGATTTATTTGGCTCATGGTTTCAGAGGGGTGACTCCAAGGCAGAAACAGCATAGCAAAAGAAAGTTGCTCAACCCATGGAGACCAGGAAGCAAAAAGAGAAGGGGAGCCAGGGTGTCTTAGTTATTTTTCTCTCGTTGCTGGGACAAAATACTAAATGCTCAAAATTAAGGAAGTAAAGGTTATTTGGCTCACAGTTTGTAGAGTTTTCAGTCCATAATCAACTGGCTCCAAGGCGAGGTGGCATGGTGAGGGGCAACAATTTATGGTGGCAGAAGTCAAGTAGCAAGAGTAACACAGACGGGAGAGCAAGCCTCTTTTCCTCCCTTATATTTAAGCAGGCTATTCACTCACCCTATGGCCAGTATAGCACTCATACCATCTCCATTCCCCCTTTTTACACAGGCTGAGGATGTTTAAAAGTGAGGACCTTAGATCCCTGCTGAGTCACTTAAAATTTCTTACTTCTCAAATTGACACAATGAATCAACCATTATGACATCCTAGGGAGTAAACAACTACTCTAGGGAATGTGCTGTATACCCTAGGATGTAGAACTGCTGAGTCACTTAATTAAACTTCTAAACTTCTTAAATTGACCCAATGTATCAACCATTACACCAGGTGAGAGATACATCCTTCAAAGACAGCTCCCTGTGAACAATGTCCTCCAACTGGAACAAGGTCCGCTAATAGCACATGTAACTAGGATCCCATCAATGAATTAATCCACAGGTAGGACTGTTGCCCCCATGATCCAATCACCTTCCAAAAGCCACATTTCTGAACACATAACACATTTCAGATCCAAAGCATAGCACATGGATCCCAAGATGGCAGAAGAGAAAGAATTGTATGAGTTAATAAAATTATTTAGGAAAAGGAAAGCAGCAAAAGGAGTGAGAGACAGTTTAATCATGTGGAAAATGATAAAAATCAAAGGTTCTGGAAAGAAAAGAGACTTGCATACATCAGAGAGGAGGCAAGGTTTCTACTTAGAGAGGTAAAAAGGGACAGAAGTACCAGACAAGAGGTCACTTCTCCATAATGTGGTAAGAGTCCCAGGGGCCACGTCAGAAGAGGGGAAGCAGGAGAGAATAATGGGGGAACCTGTTTGGCAGCCATATATAGGTCATGTGAGCCTTAGATTGGAGATGGAAGGAGAGAGCAACCGTTGGCATAAAAGAAATGAGGTCAGTGCCAAAGCAGACACATAGGCCAAAGGGAAAATTTGGACTTAGCAGAAACAGAATCATCTGTCTTCAGGTTAATCTTTCTTTTACCACTCTGATTTCTTAGTTCACAGTTCTTTATTGCAGTGAAATTTCACACTGGAAAACAATCATATATACAGTGCGGAAGGATCTAGACTTTTTCTGCTGCTTTTCTTTTACCCTGATTTTAGTTTTAATGTATTATAATCAAACAGAAATCAACCTTACTGCCAGGTTCCAGTTAATGATAGGGCAAAATCCTTGGCATAGTGTGCTTCTGCAGGTAGTAACTCTTTTCTAGCTTCCCTAGCTCCTAACTTATTCCTAGCTTCTCCTAACCTCACCAACCTCATCATTCCCAGATTGAACTATTTCCATCTTCTGTGAAGCACAACTCTGTGTTGCATTCTAAAATTCTAAGTTTAAAACTGTACCTGTTTGGTGTTATGCAACACTGATAAACACCTGCACAGCATAAGAAATGAGAAATTGGGGGGATGAAAGCAACATCATAGTGACCCTGCCAAGCACATTGGTACACATTATGATACTCACAAAAACTTAGTGAACTAGGCATTGCTATTTTATTTTGCCTGAATATTGCTAGATTGTAGCAGAAATTACAGAATAAAACTAGTGTAGTAAATATTGACTTAGGAAGAAAATGGGGAGTATAAGGCCAAATCAAATCCAGCTTAGGAGCATGAAATAAAAAAGACAGGAGAGGAGGGAATCCAGCTGCCCTACCTCCTAAAAAGTGATATGTGGTGCCCAAAGTATGAACTGAAGAGGGAGCTCTTCATATGAAAATGAAAGATGGCGAATGATCAGGTTATTCCCAGCCATAAAGTCTCTGATATCTTAGTGGCAGCTTTCCTCAGAGAAGGCGAAGACGGGCCTTGGCAAACAATGTAGTAGCCAAAAGATATCACTTAAAGTTGTAGAAACGTGTCAGTGGCACAGCCTGGTAGAGTGAACCTGAAGGAAGCAATGTATGAAAAGCAGAAGGGCAGAGTGGGAGGAAGGAAATCACGTTGTTTTCTGAGTCATTCATGGCTGGATGCTTTAGAGATCTTACTGTCTTAGGAGATGTGCCCAGATGACTCACTGGCTGCTGAGAACAGTGAGGGTTGTGCAGCCATTATTGGGACAGTGTCAGAGTGAGGTATTAGATCCGCATAGTTTGATGAAAGGTTATGTCACATGACCACCATTGTAATTACTAAAAAGGATATTTTATCCAATCCAGCTCTTTTAAAAAGACGTATTTTTAATTCAGAAGTACAATGTCAACAATCCCCCAAAATCTCTCTAAATCAATATATTTTTGCTCTCAAAGTTGATCTGTCAATCTTTTTCTCCTCATTTTAATGTATTATGTGTTTTTTAATATATTTTTGATAAATTTCTCATATTATTTTATACCAGTAACCATAATTTAGGAATTATTTCCAATAATTTATGATGATTAAGGGGTTCTGGTGAACCGGGTAAAATGATGATTATTTTAGCTGTTTTCCTCACATAAATGAAGGCAGAAACAAAAAGGAGCAGTTCAAGCCAAGCAATTACCCTGGGAGTTAATCCAATTTCTTTATAATTTTTAATTTTACAAGTAATTTAAGAAATATTTTTCTCATAAAAATTCCAGTAATACAAAGCAAAAGTACCCAATTACCACAATACTTGGTCGCACTTCTCCTTGGAGGTATAGACTGTTATTAGTTCATCTTTCCAGAACTTTTTCTGTGTATTTAACTTGTATAAACATAAGAATAATCTAAGTATACTTTAATATAAATTATATTGTATGCATTCTTAATTGATATCTTTTTGAGATATAATAAGTTAAAGCATATTGTCTACTTCCTCATTTTTAGCTACTACATATCATTTGTATCAGTTTAATATCAGCTAATTGAAGTAAATCTTCAAATACCAATGGCTGCAACAGAGGAATTTTCTGTTTTACACGCCAGTCCAGTGTGGCTAACACAGGTAGGTAGCTTTCCTCTCTTCAGGAACCCATTCTCTTTCCGTGTGGTTGCTGTTACCTTCTACAGACTTATGGTTATCTGCATCCAACCAGCAGAAGAGCACAGAGAAAATATATCAATTTTTCAAAAGTTATGTTTAGTATATGTGCTGCTGAAGTGAGGACTAAAAGTTTTGCTTAGAAGCAACACGTGTTACTTCCACTAATCTTACACTAATAGCTTCAAGGGAATTTTGGAAATGGCTAGTTGAACTATTTATTCTGCCTTTGAGTGATTTCTGCAGTTTTTGTGTTTATAAGCAATGTTACAATGAATGCTTTTATAAGTACATGAATAAGTAATTTTATACAGTAGAAAGTGAAATAGATAAACAATGGCTCAAAAAAATGTCCACTGGAAAATAATATCATTTTCTGTAAAAGCTATCTGTGCTCCCATGCTAATTGCAGCACTATTGACAATAGTCAAAATATAGACTCAACCAATGTATTACCAAAAGATGGATGAAGAAAACATGACCTATACACACAATTGAATATTATTCAGGCATTGAAAAGATGAAATCCTGTCTCTCACAGCAATATAGATAGAACTGGAGGACAATATTTTAAGTGAAATAAACAAAACAGAAAAAAAAAAACAAATCTATCTTTTTCTCACTAATCTTTGAAAGCTAAAAATGTTGACCTCATAAAAAAGGTAGAATAGTGGTCATAGGAGGCTAAGAAAGGATGGGGAGGGGGAGGGTAAAGCAAATCTAGATGACAGGTACCAAAATACAGGTTAGGAAGAATTACCTCTAGCATTCTATAGCACAGTAGAATAATTGCAATCTACAAAATTTGTGATATATTTCAAAACAACTAGAAAATAGATCTTTTGCAAATGGGAGGTAGGCCAAGAGATGGGGGGAATAGAAGTAAAAGAAAAATTAAATTGTGTTATGCACATGTACAAACTCTCCATGATGTATATAATCATTACGTATGCAAACATACACTAACAAAATAAATAAAAGCTTGAAATAACGAAGTATAGAAAAAAATCAAGCAGAATCTGTGGCAAAATGGAGCTCATTGATTCACAATCTGTCATGCTCCCCTTTTAAATAGACTGACATATCCTTGTAAAGCCAAGTAATTTATTTTAGATGGGGTAGTAATTCTGTAAAACTCTATATTTAACATTCATATCCAGCAGTTTCATCTAAAACCTATCTGATATCTTATTGTAAACTTCAATACAAATTTAAATTTAAAATCTTATGGAATAAAGGAATGCAGAATTTCCCAATAAATAGAAATCATTATTATTTGAGGATACAAAAATGCTAATTATCCTAATTTAATCATCATATATTGTGTATATGTACCGAATTATTTTACCATGACCAATAAATAGGTATAAGTATTATGAGTCAACCTAATTTTTTTAAATATGTACAATTCTTGCTTTAATGGAGACAGCCTGACTGCTTTCCAGAAAATATCTTCCAAGAGCATATTTGACCTGCAGTGTTTAGTTTTCCTACATCCCACGAATGCTAGCCATTATCAGTCATTTACATTTCCACCAATATGATGAATAAACATGATATGTAATTGTTTTTATTTCATCTTCCAGATTTCATAATGATGTTGAGCATCTTTTACAGTACGTGTAGTAGCTATTTGTATGGAGTCATCTATGAATCGATGAGTCATAACTTTTGCAAATAATCTGTTTAGCTGCAGGTCTACCAAAATGTTCAAAAGCAACTACTGTGATTTAGCTGAGATCATAGAATGTGGGATCAGTGCCAAGAACTTTACAAAATGAGATGTGAGAAGGCAAAATCGGGACTTTCCAAGTAGGTGTCTATGTACCAGTTGAAGATACTTTGCTAAACATCCGTGTGAAATCCATGAGGGGCAGTGAAAGCCTAGAAGCACTAAGAAAGTCTGTGGGGCACAGGTAAGAGGGCTGTGGCTGCAGAAGATACATTTTTCTCCAGCGAAACCAAGGAAATGGGTTTGAAGGATGCCATCCTCCCAGACTACAATTTGAACCACATCTCCTAAAACTTATGTACAAATGGGACTGAAGTCTGATTATCTCCTGAAAAATCTGAGTGAAGTTACCAGGAATAGACAGCTACTGCACCCTGCAGGCAGGAGGGAAGGGCCACTGCCTCCGAGTTTGATGAAACAAGGAATGTGTACAATTTAGACCAGAGGAGGTCCATGCAAAAGGGACAACTGACTTGAGTTCATCTTAAATCCTGTACAAAACACCACTGCAGTGCGAGTCAGGGGGCTGAAATGATCTTAACAGAGAGAAGCTAACCATATTCAACTATGTGCCTCATGACTGATGAAGGAATAAGATATCCTTTCCTGAAGAATTTATTTACCATTATCAAAGTAAGCTGCTGGTAAGCAGACCCTAGTGATGAGGTCAGAGAGGTTTCCAAAAACTTCACAAATGTGTCCCACATACTGCAGATATAAACAAAAGTTAACTGATAGCACATGCAACTTACACACCTCTGACCTTCCTGAATTGTCACTTTGGCAGAATGTCAGCATAATAGTGAGACACAGGAAAGCACAGGTTGAGGTCCTTGGAGCCCTGGGGAAGTATCATCTGCAAGTTCGTCCCTGCGTAGGATGGCTCAGAAGGTTCTACTTTCCACACTATCCACATGGGCTAAAAACCTCCTCAAGGATGGTTGCAAGGAGAAGCCAGAACAAAATAGGGGCTTTTTACAAATTTCCAAATTATATTTCTTCTGTAACTTACACTGCGCTTTAGATTTGCTGGTATTTTGTGACTAGAGAGTAGCACTTGGGGAGGAGACTCATCTCGGTTTTCAACAGGATGAGGAATATGAAAAAAATGAAGATCAGCCACGTTGTCCCAGGCCACATGCTGTGTTCTCATCTCAGGGCATCTGTTTTTGTCCATCTACCTGTAGTTCCTATGCAAATGGAGGAAAATAATTAACCTCAAATAACACAACAGACCTAGACTTCCATGAAACATCATATTGACAATGATTTGAATTTCAGTGGACGCAGTATATGCCTCCACAGGCTCCTTTTCAATTTGATTTAGTATATCTTTAAGTAAACTAATACATTTTAATTCCTTCAAAGTAAGCCTGACATAAAGTAAATGACCAGTAAGCAATACCACTATTGTTGTTATTGTTGTTAAAAATAATCAGTGCCTGTATGAACAAAAAATAAAAATTATCCAGTTGGTGATTCTGTTCACCTCTTACAACATAGTCACTGAGACTGATGCAGTTTCTATTTTGTTAAAGTAAAATTGCTTTAGTCCTCTGATGGAGAAAATTGTGTGTGCATGTGTGTGTGCATGTGTGTGTGTGTGTGTGTGAAATTTGTCAAATAATTACTGAAATAAACTCAATGAAACTACAGTATCACAACAGAACCTGTAACTCTGCAAGGTAAAAACCGTTTTACTCTGAGAACCAGGTGTTGATGCTAACATTATGCCTCAAAGTCAGCTATTCTTCCCTAGTAACTGTGCCACGAAATAGCCATGATGGATATAGAGTGAGGCAAACTGGAAAGAGCTTTACTATCTGTAATGAGTAGCCAGGGCATAATAACCTCAGGCTGTGAGAAGTGATCCGAAGCGAGAAGACTACAGTGGTGTTGAAATAGACTTGGGTGCAGGTGATTGACAGTCTCTGGCTAATCACAAGTTCTCAGCAATTGACGGCAATAAAACCCGACTCTATTTAGAATTACCCTTCTCCAGGGAGACGGGTCTGGACTAGAGTCCTTTAATGGCTGCCTTCTCCTGGAAGCAACATAAAGCAGATAGACAGTGTTAGAACAGAAATACCCCTAATTGATGTGCAGTCATGGATTCATCCACAGGGTTTGCTCTTCTACTTGGTTTGCCAAAACTGTTAAGAAAAATCCATTGGAATCTTCAAAGCCATCCTAGCAGATTATCTCAATAAAAGGGAAAATGAAACTGATATATAAATAGTAATATTTATTTTCAGAAATGTGATAATCAACATTGTTAACTGCCTTAGTTACTTTTCTCTCATTGCTGAGACACAATACCTGATGCCCAGATTAATGAAGGAAAGGTTTATTTAGCTCATAGTTTGTGGAAGTTTCAGTCCATACTCAGCTGGCTCCAAGGTAGGGTGGCATGGCAAAGGAGCAACAGTTCATGGTGGCAGAAGACAGCAAAATCAAGAAGAGCTAAAGGGGAGAAGAGAGAGCAAGCCTCTTTCCCTCCCTTATATTGTATTTGGGCTACCTGCTCCAGGACAGGTTTAGCCCTCACACCCATAATCCCAGCATTGGGCCATGAGTCAATCACAAGCTCTAGAAAACCACTCCCATGACTGTAGGTAGCTTTGGGGGACATCTAGACACAAACCATAATATTACCTTGTTTTGGCAGTTTAGAAAATTCCCTAGGATGCCCAAATTATACAAACAAGTCTTAGGAAAAGCCTCACATACAAGAAACTATGTATCTCTTGTATATGAGTTGGAGGTACCAATTGGGAGACTACAGAAAAACTGCGCATGCCTGCCACTAAGAGACTCAACTCTAGCGGTATCACTAGTTGGCACAGAGTAGGTGCTGCTTTAAATTAATGCCTCATATGTATCATTTGTCCCATAAAGACTCTAATTTCCTAATTATATTTTATATTCACTAGCACAAATTCACCATCAGATATTGAATAGTGAAGTTAATTTCTCACATTGGCAAAGGATAAATTGAGTATTCTTATTCTGTGAGAAAGCAGATCATCAGATCAACAAATACAAAATACACAGAAAAAGCCAACCTCTTTATGGAATGGATTAGAGTTCTGCCCAACTAGCGTGAACAAGATGGAAGCATAGGAAGTGTGGACAATGGAGGAAATGGGTTTGGCAACATTTGCACATGGACTAAAGGTGATCGGAAAAGGTGTGGCACTGTCCGTGCATCCTTTCTGCATGCTCGCCTATAGATAACACCTGTATTCTCAGGCATAAGAAGTTAGTATGGCAGTGTGATCACAATGCCTATCACATAATATCCAGTATTTTGTGTGATCAAATATATTTTTGAACTGCAAGTTGATGCCATGCATGGGCCACTGAGGGGAGAACCAGCCCCTTCTGGCACATGAGCTGGGAGACAAAAAGAACCAATATCCCACCCACCGGCAAGCCCCCTGCCCCTGTAAGCAACAGTCTGATCTGGAGAAATGTAAGTTGCAATGATAGCTATTGAGGTAAAATACAACTTAATGTTTGTACTGTTTAGTGTTTCACTGACTTTGCAGGCCTAAAGCCAGTAGTCTAATCATCTATTCAGAGGATAACAATACACATTGTAGCATTGATGGGGGATCTCCTTCTGATAGGTTAATTACCTATCATCTTGTTTAGAAGTCCTGTATCATTCTCATGGGTTTGTTTGGTTGGGTTTTATTCTGTTTTGTCTTGTTTGATTTTATTACATCCAATGGCGTAGGCAGTTATTTCAAAGACAACAAGATATATTATGGTAGTCATTTTGGATTTACTATTACCTTATTTTGAAGTCCTTTATTGCAGTCATTGTTTTGTTTTTATTAGTTCTATTCTGTTCTGTTTTGTTTGATGTTTACTATGTCTGGTTATGGGCAGCTATTTTGAAGACAACAAGAGGCATTAAGGTAACCATTGCTGATTTCCTATTATCTTGTTTTGAGGTTCTGTATCATTTACACTGTTTCATTTTGATTGGCTTTATTCTGTTTTATTTTGCTTGGTTTTATTCTCTTTAAAATAAAAATTACCAAAAAAATGTTTTTGAAAAAAAAAAGAAAGTGAAGGAGAGACAGAGTAAGGAAAAAAAGGAAAGCAGGAAAAGGAAAAATAAAGAAAGAAGAATTCAAATGCTTCTTCAATCACTTAGTACCACCCTTGGCAAACGAAGCAACTGAGACTCAAAAAACAAATTGGACCAAAGAGAGAAAAGAAGATGATGTCTCCCAAGTCACTGTAGAAAAAGTGATGCTTTCTACAAAAGGGACCTAGCAAAAGGATAGAAGGATGGAGATGTGTTGGTTTCTAGAGGAGACAGGTTCCAAAAATGATATGTGGCAGATGAAAAGCAAACAAGAAAGAGATAAAGTTACATTATCAGGGGGCCACGTTCTCTAGGAATGAAGGCTCAATTGTAGTTTTCTCTGGATTTTCATTAGTATCTTATCTTTACAAAAGCATAAATGGGAAATGAGAGGGTACCGTGAAGATTAGTGAGAATATTATTGTTTAACTATCCTAGGGACCAAATTTGGTTAAATCTGGCCTTCACATTTGCCATTCTTTTGGACGTATCTTAACAAAGAATCTCATGCTTTCCCAGCAGCATTCATTAGGACTAAGGTCCTGTTTTCATTTTCTTGTACACTATGCTTTAACAAGACTTCCTCTAGAATGTGCAATCATGTGGCCTAGCAGAGTTCAAAGTCCCTGGAGTTACTAGGGGTTAGGTTAATTTATGACATTTCTTTGCCCATGGAGATACACAAGAAATAGTGAGGTTGTGTGGACTAAATGATGCTCTAGCTTACTTTTCATAAGAAATTGGAAAAAGTTATATTAAAAATAATCCATAAATTAATATCTCTGAGCCATACTGCTTTAGAGTGAATGTTTGTATTCCCCCCAAATTTGTATGCTAAAGTCCTAATCTACTGGAGACTTTGGCATGCAATTAATAGTAGATGAAATTTATTCTCAAGTTTGGATTAATGTCTTCAGAAGAGATACCTGAGAATTTGTGTCTACCTCTCCTCTCTCTCAGAGACAGAGAGAAGGTGTTTTTTATAAACAAGGCAGATATATCGCATTAAAACCCAAACATATTAACATCCTAGTCTTGGATTTCCAAGTCTTCAAAGGTAGGAAAAAGTAGATCTCCATTATATACACCTCCCAATCTGTGGCATTTTGTTATGGCATCCTAAGCCCTAAGCAGACAAAAACATGTGCATACATCTGTGGAATAAGTCCCAAACAAACCATGAGATTTTTTTTCTCAACTTCCCATCTAGAATACCCTTTCTCACATGCATCTGTTTTAACTATACACATTCTTTGTGATCTTCACATTTTACCACCTTCAGTAGTTTCTCATATCCTGTCCCAGTCACAATGAATTATACTATCATTTCTCAGCCTACCCAATTCCAAGATATTGCAGAAGTATTGTATTTGTTCAATTTTCAGGGTAGTAATGAATATATCTTACTTTAACTCTCTCTAGGCTTTGAACCCCAGAAAGTAAGACTTAGTGTCCCATTCATCTTTTAATCTTATCCTGCCTAGTATCATTTCTCACTCATTAGACTTTCACAATAAATAATCTATTGAATTTAATGGAATTCACTATTGTTCACTTATTTGGTCCCTACATGAGTTACTTTCTACTCAAGAAAAGAGATAGACAGGTCCCCAAAAGGTCGGGATGCACCTCGTCCTCCTTTAAGATTTACTGAACTGCCTTCGGATTCCACTGGCCTTCTGAGTATCCTGAAATCGATGGCAACAAATGGTGCTGTCAAAGGGCCAGGTCATGGAGGAAGACACGCATTGGAGGCACCAAAGGACGGTCCACTGATGCAGCCCCCGCAATATCTTATCAAAGCTGCCTCCACCTGATCCCTCCCTCAGAGCCAGGGCAGACATGGGCAAAGGGCAGCTCACTGATTTTTGTTCACTCCTGGAGTGATGTCTGTGTCTGTCAATAAGCGAAGGAAGGTTGAATTATCTCAGTTGTAGGCAGAAAACTAGAGAGAAACAAATAGCCACTTGTATTCTCTCACGATAAGGGAGGAAGAGGAATGGGAAGGCAAAAATAAAAGACTAGCAAGACAGTGAGGCACAAGTGAGCCAGGCTCCAGTTGTGCAGAGAAGGAGGATGGCGAATGACTCACTGCATATGGAAGGCATCATCATTTGAATCCCCACAGGCAGGTGGAACAATCTAGTATTGAAATGTAAGATGAGTAGAGCATCATTAGCCTGGCAGTACACACATTAGCACACTGACTAAGAATTGGAACCCTGAACTGAATTAGAAACTCAGAAATAGCCTAATCAGGGTTTGTAATGAGAAGCCATGATACACGATATAATTCTGCCTTCAGCACCTGCTGCTTCACTTTACCCCTACCTCTGCCTCCCTGCCTCTACACCTTGGCATCCCCCTACTCTCCCCTCTTTTGAAAGACACCTACCCTTCCAGAGCAACCAATTCAGTACTTTGAAACTCAGTAGAACAGAACAGATGAAAGTCTTAAGAAAGAATCTGGGAACCCTGGGGTAGAAAGAGTGAATGAAAAAGGGAGAGAAAAAGAAAAGCAACAACCAAGGTTAATTTAAATCCTGAGAAATCCACTCTGACATTCTCGTTCCTGCATTATCTTTTGCTTGGCTGCTGCAGATGTTCACTCACTTTCATCGCTGGCATAAACAGTCCGTATCTGCAATTATAAGTGCCCGGGGAGCTGGCATTAATATGCGGCGTACAGTCTTGGAGAAGGTGTAATGTTGGCCTTCTCTCTGCTTTAGAAGTCCCTAGCAGACATTCCCAGGAACAAAGAAAAAAGAAATACAGAAAAGCAGAGGCTCTGATGAACTTTAGGATGGAGTCAAGTAGTTGTGACAGAATCAAAAGACAGGAGAAAAAAAGGAGAGATAGGGTGCGGTGGGCAACTGAAAGTAATTTTTTAAAAATCTATGTTAAAGGATTTTTGACCCACTGAGAATTTTGGGCTAATTTTAGGAGAAGATAAAACAATAATAACAGGAAATAGGAATTCAGCCCAAAGCCATGTACATAAAGACCAAAAGAGACAAGACAAGCAAAGAAGAAAACCTATTGAGTATTCCTTCCCCTTTCTTCTCACTTCGTTATCGGTTCATATTGTGTCATCAGCTTTCTTATTTAGTCAAAATAGCATGTCATCATAAAAGAATTCAATATATCCTGCCCAGGTTTCAGTCTTAATCAAACCAAGCCCTTTTACCATCTCTGCTGTTTGCAGTAGCCTAGTGCTGTATGACTATGGGACTTAATTTGTTAAGCTACCCAATTAGAAAATGATGTCAAGGCAACTGAGAAAAAGTATATAAAAATTCAAGTGACCAATAAGGAAGAGATAGCTAAAGGAATCACAAAATGTATGTTTACTAAAGTACAATGTAACTAATGATTTAGCTTTGTATTTCCTGATTTGGTAGTATGTTAGCAAAACATGAGTTGACAAGGCTAAAGGGGGAAAAGGAATTTTTCTATGCTTTTGTTGTGAATGTGAACTAGTACAACCACTGTGGAAATTAGTGTGGCGCTTCCTAAAAAGCTAAAACTAGAAATTCCATTTGACCAATTACTCCTCTTCTACTTTTCTACCCCAAAGGAGTTCAAGACATTATAGCACAATGATACATGCATACCTATGTTTATAGCAGCACAAATCATAAAAACCTAAATCTTGGAAACAGCCTATATGCCCATCAACAAATGAATAGATAAAGAAAATGTGCTATTCACATGCAATGGAGTACTATTCTGTCTTAAAGAAAGATAAACTCCAGTTATTTGTAGAAAAATCTATGCACTGTGAGACCATAAATTTAAGCGAAGTAAATCAGATATACAAGCTTAAATGTCATGTGGTTTCTCTCATATGAAAAACTCAAGTTATAAATAAAGAACAAAATAAAAGATAAACAATAGGAAGTAGGGAGATAGATCTTTGTCAAATGGGAAGAGGATCAAGAGATAGAGTGGGGAGGCAGATGTGGATTAAAAAGATAAAAAAGGGATTAAAGTTTGTCACATACATGTAGCAACTCCCAAGGAAGGTAACATTATATACTGTGAACATGTACTAATAAAAGTAATAAATAAAATAAATAAAATCATGCTGTTCATAAGGAAGGTGTTGTAGAACAGGGGTTTGGGAAGCTGATGAAACAAGCTTTTGCAACAGGTAAAACATTTCTGGCCAAGATCATAAGAGTCAGTCTTCAAGTCTATGTTGTATGTGTGTGTGCCTGCAGTAACACAGAGATGTTGACTGTGTACTTAAACAATGCACATACATTTTTAGTACTTTGTTTTTTCAGCCCCAGGAAACTAATACAATTGGTTTGTCTTTTATTTATTTACAAAGATATATCTTTATATCCCATGTACCAAGAATTGGAAACTGTCTTTGAGTAATCCTAAGAAAATTGAATTCCCAACCTGAGCCCTGTGAGACAGGTCAGAATTCAAGGCTCTCTGGAAAATATTCAGCTATTAAAGGCTTCCCTCCTGTGGAGGTTGGTCAAGAAAGGGAAAAAAATTCTGTGTTGTACAGAAGTAGCTGTGCTTTTCACTGGAAGATGGCTCTGGACTGTGAACGTGACATTGCTGGGCTAGTTGAGACAATATAATCCAGTATATTTGTTGAAGGTAAGACAATCGAGCATAGGGACAGCAATTATGAGTGGCGCAAATGAGCAAACTACCGTACAGTCATACCCTGGTACTTGACTGATTTGAGACTCATCAAACTTAGTACTAAATGAAATTTGGCATGGAAATTCTGTCCCATATTCAACATTTGTTTAGTACTTTACTGCTGCAAGCTATAACTTATTGGTATTAATTACATCATGATCCTTTCTAGCCCAAACAATTTACTTGGTACTTGTTTTTGGTACTTGCCATACCTCCTGATACCAATTAACAATGAATACCAGAGTACCACTGTATCTTGTCTTTTGTATAATTCCCATTTAGTAAATTACATATCTGAATGTAAACTTTAAAATACAGTAGTATTTTAAAAAGTTACAAACAAGAATTTGATAAATAAATATGAGAACCCTATTCAGTGGGATATTATGATAATGTACACAGAAATCATGGAAATTGAAATTATGTCAATATGAAAAACCAGACTGACTACAAAATGGAATTTATAGTATGTTTCTATTTGTTGAAAAAGCATTAGGTGATAGGTAGAGAAATAAAAAAATTGAAAACTAAATTGACTATTAAAAGTACCAATAAATCTTTTCCTATCAGAGAGGAACTTAAAATTTAAATAATTTAACTGGAACTTGACTATCAGAACTTGTTTGTGTCTGCATCTAACAATGAAACTGCAACAAACTGATATTCTCAGTACAATAAGCAGACACCATCATTTTTAAGCCTAGTAACAGGAAAAATATCCTTCCTTTAGCATATGATTAAGATGCGTGACTTATTAAAAATTTGCTTGTCTTCAGATCACTTCATGAATGAATTCTGTAAGAAGTGGCAGGTCAGCAGCTATCTTGGTAGAGTAAGTGGCTGAACTAGAATGGAGGAAACATTCTTATTCTCATTCATGTGCTAGAACCTCCCTTCAGTCCTCTGAATATCACTCTTAACAAATATAAATGCCTAAAGCCAAGGCCAAGTGCTGGATGGCTGGGCTAAAATGGAGAGTCCTCCTATGGCTAAAAGGCATTTTCTGAAAGTAGGTGGTGGTAGACTTGTCATACTGATAGAACTAAAGATGTGATCACAGGAACTCATGAAGACCAGAATAGAACAAACATTATCCAAACTACCTAACTGTGCAGAGACCAAATGTGTGAGCAGTAAGATGTGTACATCATAGCTGGAAATTCAGCGAGTGGAAAGTGTTCTATTAAAGGAATGTCAAAGGAGAAAATCAGGTCAGTGATGGACAGAAAAAGGAAAAGTATGAAAAATTAGGTTGAGCAAGATTTTTTTGCTACATACAAATTGTAAGAGGATAAGACACCTGAAAAAATAAGATCCTGGCTTCCTGCGGGCAGCCAGTGCAGGCAGGGAAAAACAACCAGACCTTCTCCTGTGCACCTGCAGGCCACCGTTGGAGATGCTTGCTTTCATCAGGTAACCAGCAAGGGCAGGGAGGAACAGCCAGACCTGCCCTGTGCATCTGCAGCCATCAGGACATTTGACACCCTCAGGTAACCAGCGCAGGCAGGGAAAAACAGCCAGATGCACCCCATGTGCCTGCAGGATGCCATTGGAGATGCTTGCTTCCCATGGGCAGCCAGCACAGGCTGGGAGAATCAGACAAACATGCCCCTGTGCACCTGCCACCAACGGGGGAGTCCTAGTGTAGCCACACAGGCTGAGATAAGAAGCAAACATTCCATCAGGCACCCATGGCCATCAGGGAAGCCTCAGTGTAGCTACATGGGTCAGGAGAAGCCTGCACCATGCCCCTCTGTCTCCCAGGAACCTGAGTTTGAAGAAACCTATGTGCCTGGCCCATTCCCTTGCACCATGAAGGGGCAGCCAGTGCAGGAAGCATGTGGGACCCCACAACCAGTTTGTTGGAAGAAACTCAGGAATACGTCAAGATGAAGGCACAAAAGGCAATCTCAGACCTCCGGCCCACACAGAACAAGACTGGGAGATACATGGAAGAAACCTGAAGTCACACACCTGAAAGCTCTGAAAGGATAGCAACTGAAGTAAAGAAACAACTTTATGAGACTGTAAAAGTAATCAGATCAGAAATAATATCTCAGGTAAAAGAAGAACTCACAAACAATGAAAGAATTGCTGAGCATATCTAAAAAAAATGATAAAAAAGAGGAGCATAGGAAAATAATGGAAACCTTGAATGAACAATATAGAAAGAAGTTATAATGCATGCAGCAGATTCAAAGAAATATCCAGAAAATTAAAAACTCCATTAAAAGCTGGCAAAAGTACATGAAAGAGACTGAAGATAGACTTTCAGACCTTGAAAACAGGATTGCAGCTAGCAATTGCAAAAGCAAAGATCTCTTAAAATAACTAGGAACCAGGAAATAAAAATTCAACTGCTGCAAGGTGATGCAAAGAAAAATAATTTAAGAGTGATGTCAGCAAAAAAGTCTGGGTCAACACAAAAGACAAAAAAAGACTATTTATAGAATAGCAGAAAACTTTCCAAACATGGGAAAAGGAACTGGCATACAGATAAGTGATACATGTAGAACTCCAACTAGCCATAACCAAAATAAATCTACACCCATACATATAATAATTAACATCCCAGAAATTCAGCACAAGAACAGAACAATAAAAGTTGTTAGAGAAATGAAACTGATCACCTATAAAAGACAACCCATCAGAATCATGGCAGTCTTCTCAACACAAATCATCAAGTGAAGAACAGCTTAGAGTGAGGCATTTCAAGTCCTGAGAGAAAACAACTTCTAACCCAGATTGATGTACCCTGCAAAACTATCTTTCAAAATTGATGGAAAAATAAGGTACTTCCATGATAAAGAACAACTGAAGTAATTCATGACCACCAATCCAACCCTACAAAGGACACTGAAATATATTCTAGAGAGAAATAAAGATGACCACGGTTCCAGGAAGAGGAGTAGAGGGGGATCAACAAACAGGGGAAAAGTGGAGGGCCAGCAGCAAGAGGATAACAGGGCAGAGATGAGTCAATGCATGCCTGTTGCAGCCATTAATGTAGATGGCCTCAATTCACCAATAAAAAGAAACAGAGGGAAAGTAGGTCAAGAAACAAGATCTGTCAATATGCTGTATATCATAAACACATTTAACACAAAAGGAAATTCATAGACCAAAAGTCAAAGGAGAGAATACAATTGTTTCTTGTGACAGGAAACCAGAAAAAAAGGGGTAGCTTGCCCATCAACAACAGAATGGATAAGAAAGGTATGATACTTCCATACAATGGAAAGCTTCTCAGCTATAAAGTAGGATAATCTCGAGGCTCTTATAAGTAAATGGTTGCAACCTGAGATCATGCTCATGGGTGAAATGGTTCAGATTCATATGGGTGAACATCATGTTATCTCCCTACTATAAAAAATTGAAGGAGTTAGTGGGATTCAAAATGTGCAATAGATACTGTGACAGTGATAGGGGAGGGAATGTCTAAAAAAGGGAAGGTGGTAACCATCATTAATTTCCTGTTCTTGTTTTGAATTCCTGCATTGTTTTCATAGTCTTGTTAGGTTTGGTTTTATTTTGTCTTGTTTTGTTTGATTTTACTATGTCTGATGGTGTGGGCTACTATTTTGAAGATAACAAGATATATTATGGTAGCTATTATTGATTTCCTATTAACTGGTTTTGAAGTTCTGTAACACTTTCATTGTTTTGTTTTGATTGGCTTTATTCTGTTTTGTTTTGTTTAATTTTACTACATCTGACAGTATGGACAGCTATTTTGAAGAAAACAAGAGATGTTCTAGTAGTCATTGTTGATTTTCTATTACCTTGTTTTGAAGTCCTGTGTCACTTTCATTGTTCTGTTCCGATTAGCTTTATTCTGCTTCATTTTGTTTGGTTTTATTCTCTTTAAAATAAAATTAAAAAAACAAAGGTTCCCCTGGACCACTTGACCCTGCAAAAATTCTCTAGTTACGGATGAGTCTCTCCAGCCTCTTTCTCCACTTGATATTCATCATCCTTCCCTAACCTTCCTGTGCTAATTTTGCAGTTCGTGTTGTGTTATTGAATACCTGCATTGACCTGCTCACCACTTTACAGTGTTTGTCTTCTCTCTTTGTTTGATTATGTTCTGCTTATCACTTTCATTACTTGAAGGAAAAAACTGAGACCAAGGGACTCGTTGGAAGAGCCAGGACCAGGTGCAAGTTCCTCTGTGTGCAGCACGGTGCTTTCTGACAATTCCAGGTACATCCAGAAAAAGGGGCCTTTGTTTGTAGGATATAAACATCAGTGGCAATCACACTGAAGGGTTCTGGTGAAGGAATTAAAGGTTTAAGAATAAAATTTGCCTTGATGTAGAGAAAATTCCAAAAATATAACCCAATTCGGGTTAAAAAGTTTGCAGCAATAAATGCCTTTGCTCTCCCAGATTTAATATATCCATTTGCCAATATAGCTTACTTAATGAAGACCTAGAGGCCATCCCATGTAACATGAAATATTAATAATGGTCTCATGTATTACCAAAGACTGAAAACTAAGATGTTCACACAAAGGGATAGGGAAGGGGAACTATTAGCATTAGTATTTTCTACTACTTCCAGATGGTCAAACAGAAAGGGCCCTTTTGCAAGTCAAACTATAAACTATGCAATTGGTCAGTAAACACATCTTGAAAGATTAAGCCTGGAGACCATAATCAGTATAAAACTTCAAATAATTCAGAAACAAGTTCTTAGTTGGAAACAAACAGAACTACAATGGCATTTCCTGATTTTACAAAGCTTCATTAACCTATGGAGTCAACATAAAAATTTAAAAAACCCCCAATTCCACTGCATGGGACTCTACATGCATGAAATATGGTATATAGGTCTCCAGAATAATGTTTTCCTTTCCTCCATCTCCCCTTTCTTGTTAATAGATGGTCTTCAAAAGCCATCTGGGTGCAGTGCCTGGCTGCTAACACTGAGACTGATGTCATAGGAGGAATAATGGACCTAGGCCAAGGGTGCCCTGTATTCTGTCTTGTGCCATTCACTCAGCTTGAAACAAAAGCACTACGGTGGACTCAGCTAAGACAAAAAATTTCCTCCCCATCCCCAGCTTCTATGACTTAGTCATTCAGCTCACAATACAGTATATCTCACATATCTCAGCTGCCCTCTTGAAAATAATTTCATCGCCTTGTGCCCATAACCTTTTAGACTCAAAGGGAAGTCTATGGGCAAGGAAGGAAAAGTAATACCTGTAACAAGCATCCTGCTATCTTCTCCATCCTCATGCCTCCTGCAGGTGTCTGTGAAAGTCTTTGAACAGGGCCACATCCTCTTGCACAGGTATTCTGGTAATAATTCAATGAGATGAGCATCCCTTAGCAGCCCATTAGACATGATGCTTGTGCCCTCAATTCTAGCAGTGCTCAGTTAGTCACTCTGTCAGTCATCAAATGCATATTGGAAATCTACCTTGTGCCGTATAATACAAAAATAATAATAAACACAAGTAGATTTGATGCTTTTTTCCATGAAGCTTGCAGTCAGTCTGGTGAGAAAAGCAAAATTATTCAAAGAACGATATGAATTGTAGTGAGTGCACAATGGTAATAAGTGGTGACAGGGAATATACAGAGGAAATCCATTCACTGTGGAGAGTCAGAAGGGTCCTGTGGAGTGACTCAACAACCAACCTGATGCACAGTGAGAGGAGTGTGCTGGCCCCTGGAGAAGAGCACTTCCAAGACTTGGAATATGGAAGAGTGCTCAAGACAGTGAAGAAATTTAGACCGGAAATGATACTTTCCCATTACTTGTTGATGTACTTAACATTATTAAGATTCTATAAAGCACTATTATAAATGGAGTAGCAGTGTATACATTTTTAAAAATATACAATATTATGTTTTAGCCCAAAGAGATTAAAGCCCAATGAAGAAGAAATGAAATTAACTTTTCTGGGAACATGGTAACTACCAGCCGAAAGTCATGCATGAGCGGGTGAGGGAGACTCAGACTAGTCAGGCAAGACTTGCTAGTTAGAGGTCACTGAGGGGAATGTGGACAGGATGGGATTTTTAGGGAGAACAAAGAGCCTGAGCAAAAGCACAGCGGCATGGAACAGCATGACCTACTCAGGGATCCACAGGAAGTGAAATTTGGCTTATGAAAAGCACAAGAGCACATGGAGGTCACAGATGTGATAGGAGGATGAGGTCAGTCTGGTAGAAACACCAGAAACCCCAACAGGAGAGGCCTGGTGTATAAAGTTAAGGCACGGGAAACTCAGTCAAAAAGTAATAGGGGGATAATGCAGGAATATAAAAAGACAACAAATGATTTTCTCTTTTGTTTCATTTGCTTTTGTTTCTTCCTACCTCCAACAGTGAAATGTACTAAGATTTCAAAAGAAATCCCAAAACCCATAGTGATTGATCTTGACTCTACTTTGTCATTGTTACACATTTATTTCCCTTGCTGAACACTAGCACATAAAATCCCCAGGTGCTTTTCCATATATGTCACATTTCCTCCTGTTAAGTAAACCAGAGCGTTTACTTGCTTTCCATGCACTATTTGGTGTTTTGAAAAACAGTAAGGCATTCTGGCATTGAATGAGAATTAATGTTTTAGTAAACTGTGTGGCCACATGCATGATATTGATAGATGCTGGATAAAAACAGGTCTTCTTTGATATCGTGATTTATTTATTGAACACAAAACGTGAAAGAGATTTTAGGAAAAATAATAGCTTGCTCTTAAACATTGCAGCATTGTAGAATACAGGTAATTTTTTCATGCACTTTATTATTATGTCTGACATATAAAAAAAGATTTATTAATATATGTTTGTGTTATAAAGCATTATGTAACATATTAAACTCTCATGAATTTACTGTCTTACTAAAAAAAATCATGAACAAGATGTCTCCATCTATGCACTGCACTATCTCCTCTTGCTTCACCACTCTCCCCCAAGCCAGAGAGTAGCACAATATAAATTTTGTGTATATACTTACTTAGTTTTTTAAAAATAGCTGTATTAAATGTGCATACGTAGAAAATATGTGGCTTAATTTTTGTGCATTTGAGAATTACCTAAATGATATAATACTATTTACACTTCTTAAAACTCTTCTTGAACTCAACTCTAGATTTTTATGTTTATATATTATTGTGTGCAGCTATGGATTATTAATTTTTACTGGTGTATAATATCCCATTGTGTAAATGTAATACAGTTTATACAGTTGTTCTCCTGATAATGAATTCTAAAGAATTCCACTTCATGACTACTACACATTGGTTGTTGTGACACCAGAGACATGTACTGTCTCTCTGGGATTACTGATTTATAGACTGTTTCCAAGTTCAGTTTTCTATAAGAATGCCAAATTGTTTTCCGAAGCAATTTTTTAATGCAGTGAAAGCTTGGGTTGCAAGTAACATATTCTGCAACTGCTCTGCAGGACAAGAGAACATTTCTAATAAATTCTAACTTGGTAAACAAGTAATGTCTTGTAATATGAATAGTATGTGATGACAAACATCACATGATCACAACTGAGCCAGTAGTTCTACCTAACTCTAACTCTATCTCTATCTCTAACTCTATCTCTATCTCTAACTCTATCTCTATCTCCGTCTCTGTCTCTCTATATCTCTGTCCCTTTGTCTGTCTCTCATTCACTGCAGGATTGTTGCTGATTATCTCCCAAAGCAAGAGTTTATGGAAGTGATCACATTTGTAGAGGAGAAAAAGATGGAGAAATTCTTCACTTCAAATGAGATTAGAAAGATGTGTAAAATGCAGGAAACTACAAAATTTTATAAAACCACCCAAATAAGGCTGCAACCTCGCAATTGATCAATCTGTTTAACGACAATGGAACATCACATTTCTGAGAAATCCTCACAAGGAGGCAAAAGCAAGTGTCATTGAAGAGGTTCCTTGTAAAAACTTCATAAAAGGAAAAGGTTTCAATAAGCCAATAGACAGCAGTGATTCCATTAGTGATAATGAAAGTCATCCTACACAATAACCTTCCTTTCTGTCTTCCTGACACCTCCATGATTTTCAAAGGTAAGCACTGGCAAATTTGTTTACTTTTCTTTTTATATTTTGTATTTTCTTTATTATTTTGTACTTTATTACAATATTATGATCATTTTTATATGAATATTTTTGGATGGTGAAAGGAATTTCCATTTTTATGGGGTAATTAGAGTTGTTATACAAGTGATTTGGATCACAAGCATGTTTCTGGAGCAAATTATGCTTGCAAACCAAGGTTTTACTGCGTATCCCTTCATGACCATTTTTGAAGAATTTTCAGCATGTTTCCAAGGACTGTGACTGTTTTTGTCCAGGGATCACCAATTACATGCAAGAGTTGTGTAAAGTAACTGGCAGCTCAGGTCAACACAATACCTGCAGCTGACACTCATCTTTCATGTAACGTATCAGCAGAAATATAAGGTGATTCCTGTTGACTTATATTCTCTCCAATACTATTGAATTGAGACCAAAGAAGTGAAAATGAAAAAACTGATTCAGAATACATTTTGGAGATGAAACATGCAATGATGTAGTGTATAAAAAGGGGAAGTGATAGATGATGATTTTTTACTTCTTACTATTGACCAATATTATAAATAAAATATTTCCATTTGAGCACTTTTATTTTCTTGATTTCTGAAGAGATTAAACATCTTTTTTATGCTTATTGGCCATGTACATACATGTCATTTGCCATTTTTTCCTACTGATTGTGTATGTGGTGTTTTTTAACTGATTGGTAAGATTATATATTCTGGATATTAAATGTTTGTCGGTAACACGTGTAACAAATATGTTCTACTACTTTATTTTTTGTCTTTTCACTTCCTTTGTGGTGTTTTTTATAGGCAAAAGTTACTTAAGTTTAATATAGTTGAGTTAATTATTTCTTTTATGGCTACAAGTTGTATCTTGTTTAATAAAACTTTCCCTACAACAAAACTGGAAATATAATCTCCTACATTTTCTTCCTGAAGTTTTTCTCAGTGAAAGTCCTTATCTGTTTGAGTTTACTCTGTGTTAGGCAGGAATTCAATTTCAGTTTTTAATGGATATTTAGCTGTCCTACCATTGGCTGCTGAGCAGTTGTTCCTTTCTCCACAGATCTTTGGTGGCCTTTTGCTACACGTTTTCTATGACCTTTGATACCCATAGATTTCCTTTGTCTGCTATCCTCTGTATCACAAGAGTTGGTTTCTTGGAGTTGAATTTTCTGAATTTCTTTGCCATCAAGCTTTAAGATAAGGTTGGATGAGGTTGGAGACATGCTCTAATGCAAATTTGGAAGAGAATACAGCGATAGAAATAATTTGCCCCCCAACCACAAAGGCAGAGAAACAAGATTTGAAGAGTTGTGAGCTTTTACAAGACCAAGATAAAATCCAACAGTTTAGGGGGCATTAGAACCTCAGCAGGAGTGTGACTTCTGAGTAGATTCTCTGGTAGGCAGTGCCAGTGAATCATAAAATTAATTGATAACCTCATGTCCCAAACCTTTGCCCTTCCAGTTTTTCAATAATCTGTATTTATTTCCCTTCTTTAAATTCCACCTACTTGAAATACTGAATGGTTTATGGTTTCCCCATTGCACCTAAGAAGCAGGCCACCTGTGTTAAAGATCACAATTCCACCATGAAATGTTCTGCTCCTGGGTTTTTTGTTATACAACATTCATTGGTTTGTCTACTCCAGGAAAAACACACTGACTTAATTATGGCTTTAGAATAATTCTTGGGTTGTTGTTGTTGTTGTTGTTGTTTTGTTTCATTTTTTATTTTTTTTTTGTCACTACCAGGGATCAAACTAACAACCTCGCGCCTGCCAAGCAAGTGCTAAAGCCACCGAGCCAAACTCCCAGCCCTATTTTTTTGAAGTAGGGACGCACTATGTAGTTCAGACCTTGCTCACGTTGTAGCCCAATCTGGCCTCGAACTCACAATGCTCCACCTACCTCAGCCTCCCAAGTGCTGGGATTAAAGGTGTGCACCACCAGGCCTGGCAATTCTTGTTTTCATAACGGAGGTCTTTCCACCCTATCCTTCTTCATGACCATCTTGTTTGTTCTTAGCTCTTTGCCATTCTATAACAACTTTAAAGTCAACTTGTCAAATCTATTTTAAAAGTCATAATTTTTATTGGGCTTGTATAAAGACTGGATATATTTTTGAAAAATTAATATGAATCTACATGTTAGAATAATAAATCTAATAATGGTGAATGCATTAGGCTTCATAGGGTCAGGCTAAAGAAAAACAGGCTTATCTAGAAAGCTATCTATAGGCATTAGGTGAAATAAGGCAATAACAATAGAAATGAAGGCAGTTATACTATGCTTAGGAGATGTACTAAGTGAGAAGAGAAAAGTTAGTAATGACTCAAGTATCCTGCTGGGACTCAGAGTGCTACTCCTTGGAAGAATAACAAAGTAGCCTGCTTACAAACAAGAGTAGTAAAACTAATTTGGAGAATGTTGAGTTCTGGTGACTAAGAGATACTCAAGTGAATAGTAAGAGTCTGAAACTTTCAGAAAGGAATGAGTTGTGTATGTAGGTTTATAAGTCAGTCATGTGTAAGTAATTGTGAAAGTCAGTGTGGAAAAATATACCCAAGGTAGAGAAGAAATCTTGAGAACACTCATTTTAGAGAGACTGCAAGGAAAGGGCACAGTGAAGAAGACTAAGAAGAGTGTCAAGAGACATAGTAGTAAAATAGAGAAGAAAAATGTTATGCAAGTCAAAAGAGGAAAGATTTTAAGAAAGGGATTGTTAACAGTGCCAAATACCTAAAGAAAATGAAGTAAATGCACTGGATCTAGTAATATGTTAATTGGTAGAAATAATTTCATTGCTGTTTTTAGAATGAAAACTAAATTGTGGCCAACTGAGCACTCAGTGGCCACCAAGGAAGAAGAATGATAAATACAAATATTTCTTCAAGCTTGGCTGCAGAGGGAAACTCTACCAAACAGTAGCTAGAGGGTGATGTGGAGTCACAGGAAACATTCTGAAAGAATGGGTTTACATATTGAAGGGAACAAAGAGAATGAAGAGAAAGGAAAGTGAAAGGCTAATGACCCAAGGTTTCTGCCAAGCCAGAGGAAAGCTCCGAATCAAGTGGTTGGAGAAACAGATGAAATTAGCCTTTGACTGCAGGAACAACAAGCTTTCATGGGAAATCCAAAGGACCATGAAGCATGGGTGGAAATGCATTTTGCTGGTGGTTTGGGGTTTGGGGAATAAGATAGTCATGTTTTTGTTCTTCTGAATGAATATGAAGGTAAGATTTTATGCTGAGAACAAGAAGAGATGAGGCAAAGGAAGGAAACTCGAGAGAGTAGTCCAAGTTCACAGCAGTTGTTGAGATAAAAGGGAAAAGCACCTGACTAGCTGCATGGAAAAGGACTCCATAAAACACTGAGAGTCTAGGTAAGGTTGGAATATTTGTCCAAGGCACTGGATAATTTTCCCCAGTAGATCACTGTAACTTGGCAACAGCTTGTTTCATTTTGTCTCCAAACCTGTGTACATGATTCTCACTACTAGAGTGAAATTGGATACATGTCATGTGATCTCACTTGACTTTTATTGAAAACTGAGATAGGTTGAGTGACAGCTAAGATTTCCACAGTTCAACTCATAGAAGAGAATGATATGTGGCATGCTAAAAAGTCAAAACATGCATGAATAGTAAAATATTCTTTAACTTTGGCTATTTGGGGATAAACCAAAAGGCACTGCCATGTAGAGATGAGCAATTATTTCTTAAATAAGGTTAGGTAGTTAGACATCACTCTATTACTAATGACAACTGAAAAGCATGTCGGAAAATCACTATCCTGTGATAAATTTATACACGATGGTGATTAACCAACTCTAGTCAACAGATCAGATATTCTGCTCTTTAAGAAACTTAATAAAACTGTAGAACTTATTGATTTGCTCTTCCTCTAGGCAGAAATATGCCAAGAATATACACAGAGAAAATAAATAATGTTGAGCTTTTCCTAGGAAATCTCAAGCAGATGTAGAGTTATGGGGTCTCAAAGTGAATTCAGAGATAGGGCTGGTTCAGTGTACAGCTAGTATTATGAAGATTCATTATGAGTACTTACGTTAACAAAGATGAAACATCTATCATATGACCTGAAGATTCATTTTCTCTAAAATATAGCCAGGAGAAATGGAAACAGAATAGCAAGTTATACCTTGATGTATGGATAAGCCATCTGTGAAGTAGAGATCCATCAGATGCCCTGTGAGAGGCAGTTCTGGAGGGTTCCAAGGGAATGGCTCAATTCTGTGTTAATCACTACAACTCTAGCAGCACAGCTGTTACTAGAAATGTGAGAGGATGGGGCAGAATGCTCCAGAAAGAAGCTGGAAAGCAGGAGAGCTTGCCTTGTGGCCCTAGATGTGAGATCAAGGGCTGCATGCTGCACTGGCTCAAGGAACAATATCAGCTAAACCAGTCTCCAGTCACCCACCATGCTCATGAAAAGTAGTTTCCCAGCTAAAAAGAGCAGTAAAATAGTGAGAAGAATGCTTATCTATTCAATTTACCAAGGATGTATGTGAACTGCATTCAACAGAGGAAATTCAGGAGAAAAAAGAAAATGTCAAGAGGAATCAAACCAGTTGAGAGGCTGATGGAAAAGAAAGAAGTAATTCCTCTTATGTCTATAGTGACCCTTCTTTCATCTTTTTTTCTATTTCTTTGTCATGGACATATTTGCTATTTTCTTATGTGCTGCTTAGCAGAAGGAAGCTACATTAAAAAAGCATTTCCAGCATTTCTTATGGGCAATCTACCTGCTCCTCCTGAAAGATGACTTACCTGCCTTTCAGATACAGAAATAAAGAATCTTTAATCTGATTAGAGATTATTGAAAACTACTACAACAAATGTCAGGTTTAATTGGAATTTAATTGTAGTTTAATAATGATATATTAAAAGCTTTTTCTCTAAGATCAGAAAGAAAACAAAGATATGTTATTGCTGAATTTGTAATGCACTGGAGGTCTTAGGCAGTATAGTAGAAAATATAAATAAAATATGTCATGAAAATAAAACTGTTGAACTGCTCACATTCACAGATAATATAATTATATACATTGAAAAATTCTTGAATTACAATCAATTTATTAAATAAATGCAATAATGTTCAATGTTTCTGGCTATAAACTCAAACTCAACACTTAAAAATTTATGTATATATGCATATAATTAAGAAATAATAGTGTGTGAGTGCGTGTGTGTGATTTGGATATTTTTTGGCAGTACTGTGGATTGAACCCAGGGCCTTTCTGCAGAACTACATCCCCAGATTGTTTTTATTTTTTATTTTGAGATAGGGGTTGGGCTATCTGTTACTACAAAACTTCATTTCTCCCAAATGGGTCAATATAATTCCAATTAAAATTCCAGCTTTCTTTATGGGAATGGTCAGGGCCAAAAGACCATTTTGAAGAATAAAATGTAAGAGATTATAGTACTTGACATTAAGACATTATAAAGCTTTAGTAATTAAGGGAACATGGTTTTGGCACCTGAATAGTCAATTAGAAACCAATAAAACAAAATAGAAAATCCATAATTAGACCCATACTTACATGGTTTCCTGATTTTCAACAAGCATCACTATAATGGAGTAAGAAAAGGAGAATGCTTTTAATAAATTGTATTATATCAATTGGTCATCCATATGGGGAGAAATTCACCTTCATTCCATTCTGTATCATGTACTGAAATCTATTCCACATAGGTTGTAGGCCTGTATGTGAAAGATAAAATAATTCTACAGGAGAATATTTCATGATCGTGGGCAAAACAAAGAGTTATTAAGCAACACACAAAGAAATTACAATTCATAATAAAAGAAATTGAGAAATTGAATTGAAAACCACATGACAATAAGTACCAAAACTGAATATGCGAATACTGTGTAAGACAGAAATTCTATTCCCATGGGTATACTCATCAGAAATGTGCATGTACATCCACCAAAGACACACAGAACTGTTCTTGGAATAATTACTTACAGTAGATTCATGCTGGAAACACCCTAAATGGTCATATATAATGGAATAGATGAATAACTTTAATTACATTCCTACAGTGGTTTATTAGAGAAAAACAACAAGCACCAAACTACTGCTGCATGCATGGCAATAAATGTTAAGGGGAAAAAACTGACACAGTAAGTACATTTTATATGTTTTTTTTTAAAAAAAAAAACTAAAAAATGTGTCAAACTTACTGGGACAGAAGAGTGGTTAATTTGTGCTGGGTATAGTTACTATACTTGTGATGATAGCTACAAAGGAGTGGGTAATGTTGCTTCTTTATAATGGGTTGTGTGTTTTGTAAAAGTACATGTAGATATGCATTAATATTTGCCCTTTTATGATCTACACTTCAGTTTTTAAACACAATATGTAAAATAGAAATCACAAATCTATGTTGAATTTTTATCATATCTCTCTCCCTAAAACTTCATTGCCTTCTGAAACATGGTTAAGATGAATGCATGGATATGCTACTCTTGCTTTTATAGAATGTATGAAGAACGTTCAAAGAATACATATAATAAACTGGTGTGGTGGGCTATAATGGAAATGGTATGAAATATCCTGGTTCAAGTGCTTGCTTTCCCATATACCAGCTTTAAGATCTTGAGCTACTCTTCTGACTTTGTTTACCTTAGATTCTTCATCTATAAAAAATAGGAATCGCAGTCCTACTTCCCTACTTTTGTATCCTCCCTTGATTAACCTGAAAAACATTTTTCTTTTCATATTTTACCCTATATTTTCACTCCTTCATGAAACTATTGCCCATTATTCTTTAAATAGACTTTAATAATTCTCCCTGTTCCATCTACTTTGTGAAAACTTACTGCTATGATCTGAATATTGGTGTCCTATGACAATTCTTATGTTGAGATTTAATATGTAACAGTATTAAGAGGCAGGACCTTTGAAAGTTTATTAGGTCTTTAGGGCAGTATACTCATGAAAGGGTCTAGAGTCTTTGTAAAATGTTTATGGGTATCTGTTTGTCTCTTCAACTCTCTGCCATAATAGAACACAGTCTCGCCTCCATTTTACCACCTGAAGATGTAGCAATGAGCCACTGTCTTGGGAGGAGAAAGCAAGCCCTGGCTTGACACCAAATCTGCTGATACTTTGGTCTTGGACGTCTCAGCCTCTAAATTTCTATTGTTTATAAATTATCCAGTATAAAGTATTTCATTATAACAGCAGGAATGACTGGAGACTATTTATATATTAGATTGTTAGCTCCCACTAAGTGATACTATCTAGAAGGTTTTGGAAGAAAATGACCATGTTTTTCATATTTTAATCCCTGGTACCTAAGCCAATACATGACAATTTAGTGTTAAATAAATACATGTACATATGAATGAATGAATGCCTTACATATTTAGCAGAATGACTGTAACAATCCTATAAATTAATATGCATAAAATAGAAAAGCTATTCAAATGTAAATTATTGTACACCAATGCACAGGAATCAATCACAAAATTGTTTCCAGTTTTTCTTCACTCATAAAGAAATACAGAACATGCTGCTTGATTTTTGAAGAGTCATGATAACTGAAGAGATTTTAAAATATTCACAGAACCTTCACTGAAACTCATGAACCCTGCAAAGACAACTGACCAAAATCAGGATCGAGTCAAAAGTGACAATGAAACACTTGTCACAGAGACAGAAGCAATGTTTATAACAAGCAGACCTCAGAATTGAAATAGTCTCCCTGTCTGCTCCAAAACTCAATGGATGGGTAAATAACGTGAAAGCAAACCAGCATGTTGTCCTACTATAAATGAGGCAATTAGACTATCTGTTGAGCACACATTTATGAATAGTGGTGTTGGCAAGCCTTTAAAAAAAAGATTTATCTGTTTCTTTTGTGTAGAAATATATAATCAAACTGTTCCCTCTTTATAAAGATCACGATCCACCTTTTTGTTTTTTGGTTTATACTATACAAGCTAATTGCCACTCTTTATTTGAATAAAATGGAAGAACCCTAGTGAAACTGCAGCATGTCAATATCATCATAGATGCCAAGATCATGTTTTTCCTCAAAATCATTTAATGTTGTTTCTCACAACCCAGCACAATAGCAAAATGTATAAGGAAGGAGCTTGATTGACTCTGGGGAGTGGATTGGGGTTGTAGCACACCTCACCTCCAAGTCAGTAGTTCAAATTCAGCCTAGGTGATGAGGATAAAAATATTTCCAGGTGTTTGGGCTTAAATCAAGTCAAGGCTTTAATGTAGCTCCGTGAGGCAAGGAGTTCTGCAACTTATTTTAGCATCTTGTTCACGGCCCTGAAAGTAAGAACGAAGTCTGTGTGCACCAGGAGACTCAATGCCCTTATCCTGACATCCAACAGCATTTGGAGTCCTTACCCCATGTCCTTTTGTGTCTCTCTCCTGAAGTACCAAGATTTTCATCTAACATCTCTTCCAAACACCTAAATCATTACCTCCCACCACTTGGGATGCCAGAAAGCAAATCTATGGGTTTACAAAGAGAAAACTATCCAATGCTTTGCTTCTCAAACAACAAGATAGTTCAGAAAGTACAAGAAAAAATTTAAATTCTGAATTATAAACTTTCTTATATATGACCATGAATATGCAGTAATTTTCCCGATAAACTTTAAGATTTTGCCCAGTGGAAGTATTAAACCTATTATGAATGTAATGGAATTCCTATAAATATGATACATGACCTACTAACTTGAAACCAAATTAGATGCTGAAGACATTGCTGAATCACAAGCACCTGTTCCTGAATTTCTGTAAATATGTTCACTATTGAATCAAAATAATCATCAGTAGTCATAAATCATATCAAAATCAATCCAGGTATATCTTATAGGTGAACAGATAAACTACTAGACAAATTAGAATATTGATATATTACCACTGTTAAAATTTGCCAACTATAATTACACAGACCTTTTTCACTTTCAACATCACTTCTCTGATTCTTGATGTTTTATTTAGTTCCATTTTCTGAAACGACCGTATCAGTTTACCAAAGCGAAATAAAGGTATAGTGTCAGATGTAGCTTTCTCAGAGGCAAAAGAGCTGGACTGAAAAATCAGCAGTTACTCAGTTGTCCCATCCTGACTCTGCTATCTTTGTGTTGTATAAAACTAAGCAAAAAACATAAACTCTTGTCTACTTCTTCAAAACAAGGGTTGGAAGGGAGGGGAAAATAAGGCATTAAGGAAAGCTCCTTCTGGTGCTGCATTTTAAAAAATGTGACACAGCTGTTTAGCAGCCTTTTACATCATTCTCTATATCTGTATCTATGAATATGCAATAATTCAATTGTCATTTATCTTTGAGGCCTTCTGAAATAAGACATCAAAATGCTATAATTCTATATAGTACATTTTTATTCTACAAGATAAATTAATATAAATTAAACATCAAATGATTTCCAGAAATTCTTAAAATTCAACTTTTATTTATTTATTTGAGATTTGAGGCTATAAATTAAAATACACATAATTGCCATTTGGTCATAAGTTAATAAGGGCCGGGAGTTTGGATCAGTGGCTTAAGCTCCTGCCTGGCAGGTGCGAGATTGTGAGTTCGATTCCCGGTGCAAAAAAAAAAAAAAAAAAAAAAGATAGAAAACATTAATATGACACTCCAAAAAATTCTGTCCAGAGGAACTGGAAAAACCCAAGAGCATACAAATCCTTTCTCCACACTTGAATCTTCCTAAATATTGCACAAAGACCATATTTGTATTTTATTTCCTATATGGAAACAATGAAGCATAGATGAAAGCTTTAGGCCCAGTCAATTCTCATGACACTATTCTTTTGGTTTTGTGTCTTTTTTTAGGCAGAGTATGGTTAAATTGCCCAGGGAATTCATAATCCTCTTCCTTAGCCTCACAAGTAACTATGATCATAGGTGGATGCGCCTATCTCAGCCTCCTGACACGTAGTTCTCTAAGTTGTGATTTTTCTGGAACTTCTTAATTAAAGCTCATTTCTCTGCAGTAAAAATGAGGGAAGCCACTAGGAATTTTAAGACACAATTTTTTTTAGGCAATCGAAAAACAGTTTTAGGGGATTGCTTAGTGTAGCAATTAAGCAAGCGTTCTTAGATTCAGATAGATCCAGTGTTATAGTTAATTTTGTATCTCAAATTGACTGTGTGGTGGCACCCAGATATTTGGTTAAACATTATTCTAGATATTTCTATGTAAGTGTTTCTGGATGAGATGAGCATTTAAATTTTGGACTTTGAGTAAGGTGGATTGTTCTCCATGATGTGGGTGGACATCATCTAATCCACTGGAGACCTGAATAGACCAAAGCCTACACTGAGTAGACTGAAGCCTGGTCTCCCCAAGAAAGAAAGAATTCTGCCAGCAGACACCCTGTGGCTTTGAATTTCAAAGCTGACTCTTTCCTGGGTCTTCTGTCTGGTGATCTGCAGATGTTGGGCTTGTCAGTCTCTTTAATGATGTGCGACAACTCTTTTAAAGTCTCTCTTGCTGTCTTACACACACACACACACACACACACACACACACACCAGTTCTGCTTCTCTGGAGAACTCTGATCAATACACCCAGATTCAAATTCCAGTGTGGCCTTATTCTTGTCTGATGTTGGAAGAGTTACTTAAATTTGCTAAACCCACGCCTCTTATTTATAAACTAAAAAAGTAGTGTGCCTATACCCTTAGGGTGCTGAGAAGATCGAAAATGGTAGTGCACTTAAAGTATTTAATACTCTTTTAGTGCAAAGGCGGAGATAGCATATTTTTGAGGCATTGTAGTCCAAAATGTAATGTTCACACCGCTTAAAAATTGTTTTAATGGAAAGATTTAAACTTTTTTTTTAATTAAAAATATAAAACCAGCTATTCAGTCCCGCAACTCAGCGCAACCCACCAGGGGAACTCCTGGCCAGCCTCGCAGGACACAGAGTACTGAGCCCAGCCCAGCCCAGGACCCCAGGGCTGCTCATCAGGGACTGGCCAGCATAGTTGCAGGGCCTTGGAGAGCTTGGGTCCTGCCAGCCAGAGCCCAGGGAGCACACGAGCTCCTTTGTTCAGTGAAGCAGCCGGCACTGCAGGTACTAGAGGCTGTGGCCATACCCAGCCAGGAGCAAGGCCCCAGCACTATAGGCCTGGGACTCACCCAGGCTTGCCTGGCACACCAGAGGCGCTGAACTGCTTGCAGCCAGACTCAGGGTCCGGGTGGCACCACACTCTAGGGTATGCTCCGCCTAGCTGCCTGGGACCGGGAGGCCTTGGCTCCCACCCAGTAAGGCGGAAGCTCCACCAGCATAACCCAAGAAAGCACCTTCACAAGCTGCGCACAGGATCCAGCTCTACCCAATCCCACAACTCAGCACAAACCACCAGGGAAATGCCAGGTCAGCCTCACAGGACACAGAGCCACACTGGTCCCAGAAGAAAATGACAAAACGAAAGGCCAAGAGGCAGTCTCAGTCCGCCAGCCCACTGAGAATAAACCCAAGAGACACTGAAATGGAAGACAGTGGGAATCACATGATTGAACTTTATGAAATGATAGCAAATGCAGTAAGGAAACAGCTTGATGAAGCTATAGAGAAACTCAAATCAGAAATAATCTCTGAAATAAAAAATGAAATGACAATCATTATTAAAGAAAGGTTGTGTGTATCTAAAGAAGAGCAAGATAAAAAAATAGAAGAACTTAAGAAAATGATCGAAACTTTGAATGAACAATATAAGAAACAAACAGAATGCATGAAACAGATGCAAAGGGAAATGCAGGAAATGAAAAACTCCATGGAAAGTCGGAAAAACCGCTTGAATGAAGCTGAAGATAGAATCTCAGATCTTGAAGACAGCATGGGAGCTCATGGCCACAAAAGAAAAGATCTCTTAAAAATAGTAAGGAACCAAGAAACAAAAATTCAACAGCTGAAAGATGATACCAAGAGAAATAACATAAGATTAATAGGCATAAATGCAAAAGCAGGGGTTAATACTAATGACCTGTGAAGACTATTCACAGAAATAATAACAGAAAACTTTTCAAATATGGGAAGAGAATCTGAAATACAGGTAACGGAGGCATACAGAAGCCCAGTTAACCATAACCAAAATAAATCTTCACCCAGACATATAATAATAAGGGTGTCAGAAATACAGCACAAGAACAAAGCACTAAAAGCTGTAAGAGAAAAGAAACAGATCACCTATGAAGGAAAGCCTATCAGAATCACGGCAGACTTCTCAACACAAAGATTAAGTTAAGAAGAGCTTGGAGTAAAGTATTTCAAATCCTGAAAGAAAACAACTTTCAACCCAGATTGATGTACCCTGCAAAATTATTCTTAAAAATTGATGGAGAAATAAGATACTTTCATGACAAAGAAAAACTGAAGAAATTTATGGCCACCAAACCAACACTACAAAGAGTACTGAAAGACACTCTAGAAAGAAACAAAGATAGCCACAATCTTAAGAACAACAACCAAAGGAAACCACTAAGCAGGGCAAATAATTAAACAGAAAATGTAGAAAACCAACAAAAGAAAGATATCATGACAAGGATGAGCCAGTACATATCAGTTATATCAGTCAATGTACATGGTCTCAACTCACCAATAAAAAGAAACAGACTATCAGAGTTGGTTAAGAAGCAAAACCCAACAATATGCTGTGTGCAAGAAACACATGTCACTCAAAAGGATTTTCACAGACTAAAAATCGAAGGATGGAAAACAATACTCCATGCAACAGGAACCCAGAAAAAAGCAGGGGTAGCTATTATGTTTGCAGACAATGCAAACTTCGAACCAAGAATGATCAAAAGAGATAAAGAAGGTCACTACATACTTGTTAGGGGAAAACTTCAAGAGGAAGAGATTACAATCATAAACATATATGCACCCATTATGGGAGCATCCAACTATGTAAGACAATTCTTAGTAGACATGAAAAACCAAATAAACAATAATACAGTTATAACAGGGGACCTTAACACCCCACTGTCACAGAGAGACAGATCAACCAAACAAAAAATCAGCAAAGAAGTAACAGAACTGAATCAAACTTGTGAACAAATGGACCTAGGAGATGTGTACCGAGTTTTCCACCCATCAACAACAGAATGCACATTCTTCTCAGATGCACATGGGTCATTCTCTAAAATAGATCATATACTGGTCCACAAAATATGCTTAAATAAATGCAAAAGAACGGAAATAGTACCATACATATTATCTGACCACATTGCAGTAAAATTGGAAATGAATGACAAAAAAACCTACAAGAACTCCATAAACACATAGAAATTAAATAATACTCTCCTAAATAACCAATGGGTCACAGAATAAGTTAAAGAAGAAATTAAACAATATCTACCATCGAATGAAAATGCAAATAAAAATTACCAGAACATGTGGGACACAATGAAAGCAGTCCTCAGAGGGAAATTTGTAGCACTAAGCTCTCACATCAGAAAAATGGAAAGAACACACTTAAACGACCTAATGCTGCACCTCAAACTTCTAGAAAAAGAAGAGCAAGTCAAGTCCAAAGCCCAAAGAAGGGAGGAAATTATTAAGATTAGAGCAGAAATTAATGCAATTGAAACTAAGAAAACAATACAAAGAATTAATGAATTGAAGAGTTGGTTCTTTGAAAGAGTAAATAAAATTGATAAACCCCTAGCCAACTTTATCAAAAAGAGGAAAGAAAAAACTCAGATGCATGCAATAAGAAATGAAAAGGGTAAAATCACTATTGACCATATGGAAATACAGAGAATATCAACACCTACTTCGAAAACCTTTACTCACATAGATTTGATAACACAGAAGAAATGGACAGATTCCTAGAAACTTACGAATTACCAAAGCTGAATCAAGAAGATGTAAAGCTGCTGAATAACTCAATTTCAGCTAATGAAATTGAAAATAAAATTAGGACCATACTAACAAAGAAAAGCCCAGGTCCTGATGGATTCACCACTGAATTCTACAAGAAATTTAGGGAAGGCTTAATGCCAACACTCCTCAAACTCTTCAATGAAACTGAAAGGGAAGTAAGTCTCCCCAACTCATTCCTGGAAACAAGTATTACCCTAATACCAAAACCAGAGAAAGACCCAACCAAAAAAGAAAATTACAGGCCAATCTCCCTAATGAACACAGATGCAAAAATCCTCAATAAAATACTGGCAAACATAATACATCATGATCAAGTGGAATTCATCCCAGGAATGCAGGGATGGTTCAACATATGCAAAGTAATAAATATCATACACCATATCAACAGGGCCAAGGACAAGAACCACATGATTATCTCATAGATGCAGAAAAAGCTTTTGACAAAATCCAACACCCATTCATGTTCAAAACCCTACAGAAAATTGGAATAGATGGTCTCTACCTCAACCTGATCAAAGCCATATATCATAAACCAACAGCCAACATTTTACTAAATGGAGAAAAACTGAAAACTTTCAACCTACTATCAGAAACAAGACAAGGATGTCCATTATCACCACTCCTATTCAATATAGTTCTGGAAATATTAGCCAGAGCAATTAGACAAGAGAAAGAAATAAAGGGAATAAGGATAGGAAAAGAAGAAGTAAAATTATCATTACTTGCAGACGATATGATACTTTACATTGAAGACCCAAAAAAATCCATTAGAAGACTTCTAGAAGTAATAACCTAATTCAGTAATGTAGCTGGATACAAGGTCAACACTCAAAAATCAAAAGCATTCCTGTACACAAACAACAAAGTCACTGACAGAGAAATAAGGGAAATCACACCCTTCACTATAACATCTAAAATAATGAAATACTTAGGAATCATTCTAACAAAGAAAGTGAAAGATCTATACAATGAAAATTACATTACTCTAAAGAAGGAAATTGAAGAAGATTTCAGAAAATGGAAAGATATTCCCTGTTCATGGTTAGGAGGAACAAACATTGTGAAAATGGCCATTCTCCTAAAATTATTATATAGATATAATGCAATTCCAATCAAAATACCATTTGCCTACCTCACAGACCTAGAGAAAGCATTCCTGAAATTCATCTGGAACCAGAAAAGACCCAGAATAGCAAAGGCAATTCTGGGCAACAAAGGGAAGGCAGGAGGCAACACAATCCCCCACTTGAAACTACACTACAAAGCTACTGTTATAAAATCAGCATGGTACCAGAATCAAAACAGACCTGAAGAACAGTGGAATAGATTAAAAGATACAGCCACAACTACGAACACACTTAGCCACCTCATCTTTGTCAAAGGGGCCAAACATGTACATTGGAAGAAAGACAGCCTCTTTAACAAATGGTGCTGGAGAAACTGGCTTTCTATATGCCATAAACTAAAACTAGATCCATGCCTATCACCATGCACTAAAATAAAGTCAAAATGGATCAAAGATCTGAATATAAAAACAGAGACACTAAACTTACTAGAAGACAGAGTAGGTAAAAAT